>JAYESA010000002.1:130259251-130549251 GCA_036927795.1 Iris macrosiphon
ATGCTACCACTCGTATCTCCAAAAATATTATGACTCCTCTTAGGCCTGAGATCCAGATCCTCTTTTGTAATCTGGGTATCCATCAAGATATCCCCAAAGGTAGCGGTACAACGACCAGAAGTACGCGACCTAATCTCTCTTGTCAGCCCATTTCTAAACTTTCGGGCTCGATCCTCCTGGGTCCCGAATCATAGACAATGCAAAATGGCTCAATCAACAAAATTATACAGCGTACTCGTCTACCGACATGGTTTCTTGGACCAAGTCCTGGAACTGACTCTCCAAAGCTCCCAGGCCACGTCGAGAAAGAACTTTTCCTTGAAAAGCTCCTTGAAGGTCTCCCAAGTAAGTCCTTGTGCAGTAAGTCTCAGCTCCGTGCGATACCACGTGAGTGCAATATCGAACATCTGACTACCGGCCACCTCTATCTGTAAGCTCTCCGGAATCTAGGCCAATCGTAGGCTCCTCTCTATATCCTCTAGCCAGTCGTCAGCGTAGAGTATCCCCTCGGTGCCTTTGAACTCTCGAGGCATTATCCTCTTGAAATCAACTATAGTGCCTGGACTCTGTTGTTGCTGCTAGCCAGGATACTACTGGGCAACTCTCTCAACTGCCTGTAGTGCCATCTGGTGAGCGTTCTCCATGCTCTCTCTCATCAGTTTAGTCTGTGCTTGGTATGCCTCTGCCTGCACTCTCTGAGCCTCAGCTTGAACTCGTTGAGCTTCTGCTGTCACTATCTGGGTATCTACCATGCCCTGGATCAAAGTAAACATATGTGCCCCGTCAACGGGCATACTTTCGGGAAACGGAGTAGGTGGTTGAGGAAGGTTCTCCGTCATAGCTGGGGCAACACTCGGACCAGGTGGGGGGAGAGGAACTCCAGATATCTGTCCGTCAGGTGGAGAGGTGGCAGACCCCTCTAAAGTTGATGCACCCACTCGCATAGATCTTGTCTTCGGTGGCATCCTGAAGACAGACCAAAAAGGATCAATTTAGGCAATAAATACGATATCATCAAGGAAGGACAGTAGAATTCTAAAGGAATCAATATTCAGAAGGAATAAGGATAACAAGATAGATAGATTGGAAGTGTTCCTAGTTATGATTGAGTATTCGCTCTCATCCTAGTATGCTATATCCTAGATCCTATCGCAGGCACGCAGTAGTACAACTAAGTCATCGCACTACCACGACATCGCTCTAATTGCGAAGTCTGACCTGCATGGGCCACCACTAAAAATGTGTTGTGACCCGTATCCAATATAGGGGCACGAGTACGCGGGTACGTCCAGCCTACGCTGCAGCATCGGCGGTAGAATATTGTCTATGTCATAATATTATCTAGTCAATCTCACACGAGTATCCAACTCCATAAGGAGACAGATATCACAATATAATATGTAAATACTCAACCACATAACTAAAGCATGATAAAATAGCGAAGAAAATAAACGAAATACCTCACAAGTCTAAACAGAAATAATCTAACTCAAACAATAACATCCAAGTCTCAAGTATGCCGAAAACAAATCCGGTACCAATAAACTGCTAAAAGAAACTAACTGAATAACTAGTGATCCCGACTAGACCGCCCGGAATCACACCTGGCTATAAGGTCCAAGGCAGCAGCTGCTCTCCCTGTGATCCATAATATGTCTGACACCGGTCCTCTAAGTCGCAGTCTGGAAAAATATTTCTAGTCAGGATGGAACGAAGTGCATATTTAATAGCGGTTCTAAATCAATGATATAAATATATAGCAATAAATAGATGTAAATATACAAGATGCATATACATGTACAAGAGATACACAATAAAAGAAATACTGGAAATAAATACAAGAATGAACAATATAACAATGAACAAGAATACTAATGACTAAGTGTGTGAGTACTAGCTTTAACATATGATCGGCTTGGAAACTTGTACATGAATAATGGCCTGGCTAGTCATACGTACAATGTATGACCAATACTAACATGAAAACAAGACTTGTACATGAAGGGTATGATCATATATCACACTAAAATACTCTCCACCCCCGACTGGTATAGTAGATCCAACCATGGTACGCTATGGCACGGGATTTCCCAAGAAGATAGCTAGTCTTCCCGAGAATTAGTGTTTATACATGTACAAGGTAATCAATGAAACAAGACTTGCACAAGATACACCATATACAAGGAATAATATCTCATGACGAGATCCGAATAAACCAATCCGTGTAACCACCGTGTCAAGAAATATGGATATCTACACTAAATACAATGAACATAGAGGATATCATAAACAAGAAACTATCAGAGAATGTACTTGCCTAGGGTCCAGAGCGGGCAATACCAATGTCCTGCTCCTGAAGTCTCGCAGGACGTTCTAATAGTCCTATATACATATAATATAATACAATATAGCATCGGCCATTACACTAGCACACACACAAACACAATTTTACTGAACTCAGAAGCTACGCTAGGGGTGATACGGGTCATCTAGCAGGGTCAAACGTGCATCTAAATGCACAGGTGTCATGTCCTTGATTACTGTGCATGATCAGACAGTCAATCACTAACACGTCTAGCCAGTACTTCAGTGTACACAAGGCAGGCAGTTCACTAATATTCAGGGTCACATGGTCAATGTAATTATAGAATATCCATAATTAACACTCATGGTCTCATGTAACTACGAAATATACACAGTCAAAACCTAGGGTCATACAGCATACATATATATATTACAGTCAAATATAAATACGGGATACTAACATTGATGGCCACACAGCATAAATACATATATAGTCATAACTAGTATTAGCATTTAGTTACTTAAATATATATATATATATATCCATATCTTTATATATATATCAACTAATATTATATGCATACGCACACACACGTACGAGCATACTAGTCATTGGGTTCACCGACACGGGTCTGAAATCAGCCAACTAAACCTGTCATAAAGCAATAGGTTAACCCTACACTATTCACACATGCACACACATAGAATCACAAAGAAGGGCAGTCGAACCTTGGCGTTCACGCACGGGGTCGACGATGACGACGATGTTGATGATGATGATAATGATGATGGTGATATTGATGATGATGATGATGATGATGAAGATGATGATGATAGTGATGATGATGGTGATGGTGATGATGATGATAATAATAATGATGATGATGATGATGATGATGATGATGAAGGTGATGATGATGTTGATGATGAAGGTGATAATGAAGGTCAGTCGAGGATGCTCCAAGATGGCCGGAGAGGAGAAGGAAGTCAGGGAGAGGAGTCTCAGGCAGTCGGGGATGATAGCAGCAGGGTGGCGGTGACGGTTCAGAGGCGGGGGTTGCGGGGAGGCATGGTGGCGACGCTGTGGAGTGGAGGTGGTGATGGGGAGGTAGAAGAGGAGTAGAGGACGAGGAGGACGGGGAAGAGACGACTGCCGTTGGTGGAGAACGGGAACGATGTCGAGACGGGGTTGCGGAGGCGAGGAACCGATGGAGGACACTGTGGTTGATGGAGGACTCGGCAGTTGCAGAGGTCGAAGGGATCACCGGGGAAGATGAGTCGAGGGAAGAACGGCGGGATAGTAAAGTCGGGAGGGAAGTCGGGGTTGTGTCGTGGAGGTCCGGCGGATGGCTGACAACGGTGGAGGAGTCAGGGCGCTACTGCTGTGTCGACGAGAAAGTCGGTGGGGTGAAGTTCAGGTGATGGCTCGGCGGTTGGGAGCTGCTCCGGCGGGTGGTCAGGCGACCCGGGGTGATGAAGATGGTGACGGTTGAAGTCGGCTAAGGTTAGGTTGTTTTTGTAGGTAGAGGTGATGAAATAATATGTAGAAAATACATATATATATGTGTGGAGAAAATGGGTTGATGTAGCCCTAGGGAGTTGGGCCGCCCAAGTTTACCTTGGGATGGGGTTGCTTTGGGAAAAGGGTTATGATGTGTGATATATATAGGATGTGTGGGTGGTTAGGATGTTGCTCCATTTAAATGGAGGGTCATGATTAAACATGAAGGAGAGGGCACAAATAAAAGGGGAAAGAGTGGACCGGTCAATGAGGGAGGGGGTTGGTTCTTCATGTGCCTTGACCAATAGGATGATGATACCTCATTGCATTTTTTGTAATAAAGTCTCCAACAATTGGAAAATTGCACAAAAAGTGGATTTTGGGATTTATTGAGGGAAAATACCATGTTTGGTGTGATGTAGTGGATGAAAAAGGTTGTTTGGTGTTTAGTATGAAGCTTGAGGGTATAAATGGGGTTTGGTTTGGCGTTGGGTCTAGTTTTGAGTCAAGTTGGGTCCTTACACCAATTTAATTAAAATTAATATAAACGGTGTTCTAAAATTAATTGGAAGTACATGGGGCTAAAATTAGGTAGAACATAAATATCATGGACGTAGAAGACTCAGAATAGAATATTGTCATAATTTGGGTTGCACAAAATGGGTCGAGGTTGTGTCTCTAATTTCGATTGGAACGCACAAAGATACAAAGTTGGATTTATTTGGAATTTGAAAATAACGTCCACGATGAATGTTGTGCGACTAAAATAAAGCACAAGAGAGCATATTTATGAGTTACACAAGGGTCAGAATGGAGGATAAACACGTCTAAGACAAGGATGTAGAATTTGTTGGAAGGCAAAAGCTAGGGTAGCGCTCCAAATATCGAAGTAAAGGTAAGGCACAACAATGAATAAAAATTACAATAATAAATATAATTCCCAATAATTAATTCCCTACAATTTTAATTAAATCCATAATCCTATAATTTGGTCAGGGGTTCATCTAGTGGGCTTCTAGGTCTAGTCTACTAACTCATGCATTAAAGAACACTATACATATAATATATATATATATATATATATATATATATATATATATATATATATATATATATATATATATATATATATATATATATATATACACATATCATGCAATTATTTAAAATAAATACACACAATACTTATAATAAATAAAATATCAAAATTACCCCTATTTTAGAATGTGGTAGTGACACTGAGGCACATTAGTTTAGATTACAGTTACTTCATCATATTGTAGATATTCATATTGTTGATCTATATTCTCGTACATTACTTGTATATCTATTGTTCATTCATTCATATGTTTAGTGATCTTGTATTACATTTCTATATATATTTTATATGCTCGATTATGTTATTGAAACTGCTTTCAGAGGTATGTACTTCGCTCCAATCCTGACTGGATATATTTTTCTAGATGATTGACTTATAGAGCAGTGTCCCACATTCTATGGACCATAGGACGGTGTATCTTTAGAGGATCCTTTGGTAGACCAGGAGGACTTAGTTGCAGAGCCCGAGGAGGTCTAGTTCATTTGTGTTGGACTTGTATTAGATTCTATTATTAAGATTTCTTAGGTTGTATATTATTTCAGATTATGGATTATATCTTATTCTTTCCTTCGCTATTCCATTCGTGCTTATTCTTCCTTAGTTTGATTTTTGATTGAGTTTAGTGTTTGTGAGATACCATATTGTTCTTCCATTTGTTGTTGAGATAATTGACAGGTACCATATTATACTGTTGAGATATTAGATAGTTAGAAATAACCTAGACAGCGTTCTACTGTCGATTCTGCGGGGTAGGCTGGACCTACCCACGCACTCGTACCCGAATATCTGGGTGCGGATCGTGACACATGGACATAGTAGACTCGGAATAAATTATTATCATAAATTGGGTTGCACAAAATGGGTCAAGATTGTGTCTCCAATTTTGATTGGAACAGACAAAGATACAAGGTTTAGATTTTTTGGATTTAAAATTAGATAATTGTGACAAATATTGTACAATTAAAATGAAGCATAAGAGAGAGTATTTATGAGTTACACAAAGGTCAGAATGAAAGACTGGTATGTCTAGGGCAATGGTGTAAAATTTGTTTGAAGGCAAAAGTTAGAGTAGCGCTCCAAACATCGAAGCAACAGTAAGGTACACCAAGTGAATTAAATTAAAAGAGGCAAATTAATAACTCCATTAACTAATTCAACATAACCCTAAATGAATCATAATCCTAGATTTGGGTTAGGGGGTTTACAATTATCCTTCGAAGAATACTAAAATGATAGATCACATGGTGTTTGACGAAACTGATCACATTGGACGCCTTCACCTCGATGAGAGAACCTACTTCTGTCCATTTAGAAAAGTAATCGGTTATTGCAAGTATGAACCGGTGTCTCCTAGAAGATGGTGGGTGGATAGGACCAATAATATTCATTCTCCATGCCTCAAAAGGCTAGGATGCAACCGTAGGATGTAAGAATTCTAAAGGTTGATGTATAAAATTGGCATAGATCTAATATGCTCTATATTTACGAGCATAATCTTTCATGTTTGCTACCATAGTAGGCCAATTGTAACACATCCTCCTAAGGCAATCTTGTAACTTAGGACCTGGATGATGTGCTCTACATATGCCATCATGAGCTTAATGAAGTAATTGTCTAGCTTCAGTGTTGGAGAGACAACGCAATAACAGGCCGTCATATAAATGACGATATAATGTCCTGGATGATGCCTTATAATAGAAACAGAGTGAACGTCTCTTAATAGAAGTTGCTTCTTTCATATATTCTAGGAGGATCCCATAAGCAGCATAGTCTATAAACGGTATTCTCCAATCTTCATCGATGAAAGTCAACTTTATGATGTAGCTCTGCTTAATGTACAAATTATTCTTAATATAGAACAACTCTCGACTCGTCAACGTGATCGAATTTGTCTTTTCAGAGGGATGACCAATAATACTGCTAAACTGGCAAGGTCATCTATTTCCATATTCTGTGATTGAGTTACATGCTCAATGAAGAACCCCTTAAAGGTAAAGCTTACTCCAGTGCTTCTTGATGATAAGGGATAAGATATTCGTATCAAACTTCATATTCTCCCCTAATCTGATTGATTTTTAGATTAGAATCCCAGAAGGCTTCAAGATAGTTTACGTCCAATTGTTTGGCAAGTTAGAGGCCAATGAGCAACACAATGTACTCTGCTGCATTATTGGAACATGGTTCACTATGGAAATATGTGCGATGAATAAGTAGCTTGTCAGAAGATATTAGGACTACGCCTACTCCGTCTACAATATTGCCTTTGGGTCATATTCTTGATGCGCCATCGAAGAATAGTTGCCAAATGTTATCTCCCATTGCAATATTAGATTCTAATACTTCATCTGGGATATCGTCGTATAGCTTTGACATTTCTGGTATGGGATGAGCTACCAGGAAATCAGCTAGTGCTTGACCTTTTACCACTTTTTGTGGGACATATTTCATGTCATAAGGCGATAACAGCATTTTCCATGTAGCTAAACGAGAATTGAGGGTGCTCGTCTTGGTTATCAATACTCGGAGGGGATTCACCCTGAATATGACATGAATAGTTTATCCCATCATATAGTGTCGCATCTTTTGAATAGCAAACATCAAGGCGAGGCATTCCTTTTCAACATGATTGTATCTATGCTCAGTAGCAACCATCATACGACCAAGATAATAGATTGCATGTTCATGGCCTTCATTACTCTTCTGTACAAGAAGAGCTCCTAGAAAATGATCAATTGCTCAAACATATAGCAGGAAAGGCTTCCCTATGATCGGGGACATAAGAACTGGCAAATTTATAAGATATTGTTTGATGTCATCGAATGCTCATTGACATGCTTCATTCCAGACAAAGGACATGCCTTTCTTCATTAACTGAGTGAAGGGTCAACATCGTCTCGATATATTGGAGATGAACCTCGTAATGTATGACATACGGTCTTGCAGACCATAAAGTTCTTTGCGATTATGTGGGGGCCGCATTTTGAAGATAGCTTTGATCTTATCGGGATCAATATGAATACCCTTGAAGGTTATAAAAAATTTGAGAAATTTGCCACTAGATACTCCCTGGTAGAATTTGATTGGATTTATTTTCAATTGGTGGTGTCACATTAATTCGAACATCGTCTTTAGATCTTGAAGGTGATCAACTTTAAGATGACCCTTGATAGCAATATCGTCCATATAGCATTCTACTGTATTTCATAAATGCTTATGGAAGATTGTACTCATGGCCCGTTGGTACATTGCTCCCGCATTCTTTAAGCTGAAGGACTTGACGGTATAGCAGTATACTCATAGTGGTATACGAAAAGAGGTATATTTTATGTCCTTGGGAGACAACTTGATTTGGTTGTATCCTGAGAATCCATCCATGAAATACATACGTTCAAAGCCACATGTATTGTCGATCATGACATCAGTGATGGGAAAAGAAAACTTATCTTTTGGACAGGCAGAGTTTAATCTCGATAGTCTATGCAGACATGGGCCTTTCCATGTTTTTTTATGACTGGAATAATATTGGATACCCAGTTAGGATGATGCTTCTCTCGATTGAAGCCATATGCTATTAGTTTTTTGGCTTCTGCCTCGATTGCATCCATCATATTCGAATGGAATCTTCTTTATTGTTGTTTTACTGGTTTAGTATTTGAAAGAATGTTGAGCTTGTGTGTAGTTATTTAAGGATCTAAGCCAGGCATATCCTCGTAACCCTACATGAAGACATCATTATACTCTTTTATTAGCCGAACTAAAGCTTGTTTATCCTCTTCAAGAAAACTCTTGCTGATGAAGATTGGCCTTGGGAAGATTCTTCTCCTACGTCAATTTGGACAACTTTATTCTCTGTAGGTGGTTCACGTTGCTCAAACCAAAATTCCCATTGAGTATCCATCTGTTGTGCCCATGGATCATTCTGGAATGGTTATGAGGATTCATCGCCTTCATCATATGGGCAAGTTGACACCATATTCACAAACAAGACATATTTTAAAATATTACCCATATTTTTATCAAAATCCTATAATAATGAGTCAGAAGAATTAGAATGCATTTCTTCTTCCGATTAAGAACATTCAGGAGTTGTTGGTGGTGTGACATATCTTAAAACATCTTCAGTTCACTGATAGTATGTTTCAGGTTTGCCTTTTGGAGAGAAATAACGTTTAGGAGTCCGTCTGCCTTTTCCATAATTAAGGCCTAGACCAAACTTCAAGTTATAGCTCATCCCCTGCATATTATTCTTGGTTGGCTGGCTGTAACAGTACAGTTGTATTTTTTTGCTATCTTCGTCAGAATCGTTGGTCTGTTTGACTCTTTTGTTTCTAGACTTGCCAAAAAGTATCTGACGTTGCTTGTCTTATTTTACTGGGACTATGAAATATGCCTCCTGATATGGTCCATATGATGAACTTTATTGAAATGGAGAATCTACGTGTATGGATAGATGTTTGTAAATATGAAGAGCTTCTAAGAATTTTTCAGCAAAGGTATCAACATTAATGTAGTACGAAAGAGTGTCTTCTTTATTCATAGAATACAAGATCTCTTCTTCCACATAGTCAACAGAAGCTTCAGCCTTAATATGAGGCTTGGTAAGATTGATGACTAGGGGTTGATCTACTGATGTTGATTTTTTGTTACGACGGAGGTCGATAACAAGTGCTTCATTCTTCGGTATCGACTGTTCCTTGCGTTGAAGGTTGATGACCAACAGAGGTAACTTTTTAGAAAGATTTATCACCAATGGCTCTCCAGCTTTCACCTTACGCATCGACTTGTGTAGATTGAGGATAATAGGCTCCAAAGGAATCAGATGAGTAGTAGGTCCTTTGACTCGGATCATCAGAGCTTCTCCTTTTGCGGTATACCCGGCTTCATCATCACTTTGATTAGCCTCTTCTTTTATTTACTTCGGTGAATAAAGTACTGAGTCAAAGAAATAAGCTTTGATGCCTTTAAATGGGATGAGGTCAGATACCACTGTTCTGATCTCTCCCTAACTATCCACGTATTTAAAGCATTGGTGCAGGGTGGAGGATACAATTTTATGCTCATGTATCCATGGTCATCCCAGCAAGATGTTATAGGATACATCAGAGTCAATCATATAACACGTGACTTCAATACGCAGATCACCTATCTGAATTTTTAAGCGTATCTTCCCCAGCGGTTTACTTCTTCCAGCATTGAAGTCTAGAATGTAGTGCTAGTAGCAGACAGGTTATGCAAGGAAGCTCGGCAAAGGGGATGGGAAGGATTCCTCAACCGGTTTCAGGAGGTGGCTAAAGAAGGTGGACAATCGATATCTTCGAAACTTTCAATAGGCTTTTAGGAATGATGCTAAGTGAAGAACCGGGGTCGATATAAATTTGGTTCACCTTGATAGATCCGATGTAACCGGCATAATACAGAGGCATGTAATGTCGGTTATCCTTGAGCAGCATGTCATCTTGCATGAAGGTAGTATTAGAAATATTCTCAATCATATTATGGCACTGAGGGCAGGCTAATGGCTCTTCATCAAGAGTCTTGAGCTGAGTTAAGCATGAGTCTACATGTATCTAAGCTTCGCTTAAAGTGTCACAATTCTCCTTTGACAGACGAAGTAACTCGAAAATAGAAAGTTGGACTGGAGTATTTGGCCAGTTGTGCCAATATGTCAAAATTATAGTACTTTTTGAGTCCCTGAGGTGCATTCTTCCTCAGGAATTTGTCGAAGCGCACTTCTTTCTGCTTCCCTTTCTCTGTCGCGATAGGCTTTGAAGGACTAGGTTCAGTTGTGATCGGAGCAACATGAGTTAACGAAGTAGCAGGAGTGTCATGAATATCTTCCAGGACAGACTCGTGAGTTTTATGATAATCGTTTTTGGACCTAGTACAAGTCATGGCTTCTTCTTCGGGCATCAGAGAAAGAAGTACCATGTTACAGGTCTTGATTTTCTTCTTGGCATGCCTCTTCTCACAATGAGTCTGTGGGCTAGTCTTATCGTAGCCCAATCCACCACGGGATTTGCTGGATTGCCCTTAGAGTTATAGAGGATAGCCTCGTCCCTTGCCAAATTTTAAACCTTTAGTATTCTGGAAATTGTATCACATATTTTGTATCAAGCATACAAATTGTTGGATGTATCGATAAAATTGGGGTTGCTCTTCCTTCGCAGCACTAGTTGAGGTTGATGCTTTAATTATTGTAAGCGGGAGAGGAATGTGTTCAGGGATTCCTTCGTGCGCAACAAAGATTTGTTGTGTCCTAAACAAAGGGGTATTGCTTGTCTTGCCCTCCTATTAGCGGGTCATGCTACGCTTACGAGTAAAGCTTGGTGGGGCTATGTTCATATTTTTAAATCTGATCTCTAGAAGTATGTTTTCTCGAGGTTGATCTTGATCCCTGTCCGAGTGATGATCCAAAGAAATCTTGTTGCGTGTTTTACTTTTCTGGTTCTTTTTCTTGGACTTTGAATTGGAAGATGAAAATCCCCGGTCCCAATCTGGCAGTAAGTCAGCATAGATCCACATAATTTTATCGTGATTTGTGGTAAGGGGCACCAATCCCTCTGTTTGACTTTGAGCGGGCGAGAGATCTATCACTTCCATCGTAGCTCGAGGTATTGGAATAACGCGGTTTGGGTCTTCTTGTGCTGGAAAGATACTGAATTAAAGAGATACCATATTGGCAGTAACTGTCTTGTCATTGTTAAGAAGAGTAATAGATTTAACATCTATCAACTATTGTATTTTCTTTTTCAAGACATAACAAGCCTTGTTAGGGTGATGTACATATCGATGGTACAAGCAATACTTTGGGTCGTTCGTTTTACCAGTCTTATCCGGTCGTTTGATGTCCGACAACTGCAACCTGTTGCTTTTTATCATATAGTCAAAATGATGTAGATATCACTCTCGTTGAAAGAATATTATTTCTTAGGTCTGGAAGACTCCGGAGGTTATTGTTCTGGAGAAGAGGTAGGTCGCTTTGACAAGTTTATTGCTAAAGTTTCCTTTTTCTTTGTTGTTGCGATTATTCACATTGTTATTATTGTTGGAGAGGCGTTTCCCTTTATCTTCTGTATTGGGCATTTGTAATCCCAAATTATGTGCCACCTTCGCGCTACCTTCAGCGGTTTTGGCTCCTATGATGAATGTTGTTCAGTATAAAAATTGGGTTGGACCCGTCCAGCGCCCTACTATAGGCAGTAGGTTCTTTTTATAAGTATCGATAAATGTACCAGGGACAACTTCAGAGTTGCTTGCCTAAAATACCCTATGAATTCACGAGCAAAAAACTTCTCTTTTTGCTTGATGTCAATGAGCGACGACATAGTCATGTCCATGCCTCACTCGTAGAATTATGAAAGGAAAAGGCATTCATGTCATCGAACGAGGATATGCAGTTATGAGGCAGACTGCGGTACCAATAGTAGGCTATGTCGACTAAGAATCCCATGAACAGCCTGGTAAGGAGAGCATCCTCTTTCTGTAAGTCAACCGTCATCATATTGATGTTTTTGATATACTAGATCGTTGATGTCAAGCATTCAAACAAGACTATTGATTAGGGTTTGTATTTAGGAGGGAAGGGAACATTATCAGTAAAATACGGCGTGTACGAATGATGATCGCTTTTACACGAGAAAGGATGACCACCCTCTAAGCCTAAGTATTCCTCAATGATGGATAGCTTACAAGTACCATAAGGGAAAGGTGAAAATAACCCCAATCGGGGAGTGCAATAGAGATCCTGAGATCCGGTGCAAACAATCAGTCGTAGGAGCGGAGCGCAAGCGCACTCACTCTAACGACGTTGCTCGCATGTCCTTTTCTTTCCCTTTTTCAATTTAATGGCATCCCAATGAGTGGGATAAGTCTGTTTCACTCCCAACTTGTGGAGTTGGTCTTTTTTGTATAAAGTATTAAATTTTGCACTCAACCGTCAGATAGTTTCAAGAGGATCTTCCGGTTGGAGTGGTATAGCTGACTGGAAATATGCTGGTTGAACATGTATTACTACCGGCAGAGGTCCACCCCTAATATTAGGAGGGTTAAGAATTGGTGATGCTGACTCTTGGTTTGGAACCGTCCTTGGATTTGTATTGTATTAAGGAAGCATTGTTCCAAGAGTAGGCTGTGCGGGCATGAATGCAACCACTTGGACAGAAGCTGGCATAGTAGAATATTGGATCTCCATCATTTGATTCATGTTCTGCAGCATGGCGTGCATGTCTTTGATTGTATTAAGGGGTTGCTCAGTACTTCCTGACGGAGAAGCATCTTGTTCGTCGTTGACAGCATAGATGCTGACTTCTTTGTGTACTACAGAGGGACTGGTGGAAAAAACTGTGTAGTTGGAATCCACACTGTCAGTTTTAGTCTCAGGGGGATTGCTACCACCAGCCTCAGATTTCGAGGAATGGAGATTTTCGTGAAGGGAACGCTCTTGTCTTCGAGAGCGGGTATTTCAGTATACCCCTTCAAAAGAGTCAACAAGTTGATCAAACCTCCTCTGACTAAGTATCCTTGAAGAACTTTGTTTATGATGCCTTCTTCCTTGGGGAAGATGCGAGGCCATGTATATTAGAGCAAAGAGTAGTTCATTATCACCATGCTTCTTGTCGTCGGTACGCTTTGCATATCGAGATTTAGGAGACATAGTATAAGTCAACCGGTCAAACACAGAACGTTTTATTGGTGCACAGCAACATTCAATTACAACTATGTGAGGACTGTAATAATGTTCGTTAGGAAACACCGTTGTAAGGTAGGATGGATCTCTCTCCTTACGCTTTTGTAAAGGAGGAAGAAGCAGATAGACAAAGTTCTCTCTCTCCCCTAGGGCAGCCTATTTATAGGCTCCAAGGCCGCGTGGGAAGATCGAGTTAATGAGCAAAGCAGTTATAAGGATAAACTTGATGCCTCAATTTGCCTGATCTACTTTAATCTCCTGGGAAACTGACCACGTGTCAAACAACAGCTCAGAGTCCAGAGAAATCAGCTCAAAGATTGTATTAAATCTTTTATTAAATACAGACTTGACAACCTGGCAGATTCGTCCATGCGTCAGCAGAAGCATGCGTCAAACGGACTGACTTAGCCGAAGGATCTTTATGCGACAGGCAGCTTATGCATTTTTTCCCATGCTTCTTATTCAACATATTCTAAAACTCATCAGAGTTTGAAAACTTTGAAGGGGGTCTTATAGAAGCATAAAAAATCTCAAGTCCCTCTATGCACCTTAGTCTTCATGCGTCAATGGTCAGGTGATGCAGGACATCTTTGACACATTATTACTTCGGTTAAGTCAGAGTATTTATGACTGTGGCAGCAATAATGCTCTGAATATCTCGATCCATATGCTGACAGTTGGCATCTGTGCCCACATCACCAATTTTGTTACTATACATCCCTAGAGCACCAGGTATATGTAAGACAAAGCTCAACATGCGTCTCTGGTCCCATGTGTCGCAGACTCTATGCGTTATATGTGTCTCTGGCCCCATGAGTCCCAAACTCCATCTTCTCCATGTGTCTCTGGCCCATGTATCCCAAGCATCTCAGACTCTATGTGCCCAATATGGCAGTGTTCCTCAAGCCAAAAAAAAATTGTTGCAACTAAGGAGATTCTCTACAACTAAGTGCAGGCCACGTATCAAGACCAAACAAGTCATGTACACCAAGGATGAGAACCAACCAGATTTTCAGCAACAACAGATCCCAACAAAGACTCCACGTGGCAACTCGGCCGTGACATCCGTCCATGGTTGTAACTGCATAATATTGAGGATGGATACGTGGTAGCTCCAGCATCTATGCATGCATAGCACATATACGCATAGGCCCGTCAGTATGAAGGCTATAAATAATAGGGTTTCATACCCACATACACACACAAACACGCAGACAGGAGAGGGACTTCAAGAAAGCATTAATATTATCTCGTCGGACCGTCAACGGAGTAAAGGAGCCGCTGCAGTGCTTGATCTCGATTGTCACACTCCCAGGAATCAAAAAAATATTCTACTTAAATTTTATGTTTAGGATTTCTTTGTACTCTTTTGTTTGTTAAAAAATAAAGCTTGTTCAAGTTTGAATCATGGCAAATAATACCCTTATGGTGAAATATAGTGGTTACATCTAGTACCAAGTACGATCTCGGTTAGAAGATTGTCTCAAGTTGTAACGAACTTGGAAATTTAAGTCTACTTTCGCAAATTTTGAAGTCGGCGTGCTCTTCGGATCAAAGCATATGGTTATAAAAAGTCAGCAAGCCTTCTGATCAAAGCTTGTAGTGTATTCATTATTTATTACAATAGTGGATTTAACTCCGAGAAAGAGTTCTCGGGATTGGACTAGTCCTCCACGAGAAAAACCAATATAAAATTTTGGTTTTTGTGTTTGCTCTTCTCAACTTTACTTCCATACATATATACTTTCTATACTGTTGCTATATCTTAGTTGGTGCCTTGCCTTAAATTTTTATTGAGTAATTATTTTTGATTCACTCTATTCACCCCCTTTGGAGTTGCCATAACGGTTCTTCAATTTGTACCAGAGCAAAGTTCTCTTGATATATGCTTAACATCTTAGAGTATCACTTATGGCAACAATAAAACCCATCTATACGAATAATGGTGAAGGCCAGCCCACAAATAGGCCATCCTAACTAATAACACGTATTGGAAAACACAAATAAGCTTATATCTCAAGTCACTAGATTTTGATCTATTGTCAATTATTATTGATGGCTACAAAAATCCTACAAGTATTATTTTTTATGGTAACCTTGTAGAAAAGCCTAATGATAAATATATTGACCTGGAAAAGAAATAAGCCAGTCTTTATGCTAGAGCTATTAATGCATTATTTTGTGTTATAAACAGTACTGAGTTTAATAGAGTATCTACTTGCAACACTTCACACGAGGTCTAAAAACTTCTTAAGGTAACTCATGAAGGAACATCACAAGTGAAGGACTCCAAGATGTAGAAGCATAAAAAATACGCTGGGGAAGTATACACGTAAAACCCTCAACATGTAGGAAGCCCGCGTAAAATAGAGCTCCAGCACTGGGTGGCATAAAATATGTCTTCAGAGCCATTGGCGTACAGCAGAGATTCAACGCTATTCAGCGTAAAACATAGCCCCAGAACAACCCGCGTAATGCAGTATTTTCAGACTGCTTTGGCATAAAAAGGTTGCTACATCGCCATTTCGGTGTAAAACCTGTCTGCTTTTAATACAGCTGAAAGTTGTATGAGGAACTCTTCGTATTCCTCGAATGAACCTGTCAGTTGAAGCAGTGAACCTGACTCCTGACAAAGAGTACTGCACAGCGATCGAGAGGACGGCTGTAATAATGATTCTGCACAGAGCCTCGTCTAGTGATATAACCCTTGATATAAGACGTCGTTTACGTATTCAAGGAATACGCTGCCTATTCTACACAGGCAGACATAAGCTTTACGCTCAGGATGAGACGAAACCAACAGCCACGTCAAAAGCTGTTCTTTGTACAGAACTTGAGGCACGTCTCTGCAGTTAATGCGCGAGATGGGGGCAGATCTCTGCATTTAATGCACAAGATTTGGTTCTACTTTTAACGACTGGGAGAGTTAAAATTAAGGCTAATATGCTCACGTCACTATCCCTGCATATTACGTCAACCAGGCTATTTTTAACTATAGGAGCATGTCGTACGCTATCTCCTTGAAATACGCCGATCTGGCTATTTTCAACTATAGGAGTACGATGTATGCTACCTCCTTGAAATACGCCAACCCAGGCTATATTTGCAAAGGTGCGTGATCAGGCTATTTGGCCCAGAATACGCTCAAGACCTCAGTCAAGGAGGAATAACTGGTACGCTGTTTACCTATCTGTGCAACATCAAGCTTTACACAGAATTTGGTTTCTACGCCAACATGATAGCTACTCGGTTTCTACGCCAACACGACAGCTACTTGGTTTCTATGCCAACATGACAGCTACTTGGTTTCTACGCCAACATGACAGCTACTTGGCTTCTACGCCAACATGATAGCTTCTTGGTTTCTACGCCAACTTGACAACTATTCGGCTTCTACGCCTACTTGGCTTTTACGCCATCGGAATAGCTATTTGGCTTTTACGCCTACGAGACAGTTATTTGGCTTTTATGCCAACCTTCTCTACGCGAGGGGCAGTTACCTACGTGGCTTGTATGCCATGATCTTCGATGAGCAATTATACGCATTACCTCATAATGGGACATGCGTCATACGTCTATTCAGGAGATCATTCATACGTGGGTAGTAGTTATTATAACCGCCGCGTAAAAGGTGCAGCTTTCTCTGCTGTTCGATTTCTACGCCGACTGTGACCAAATTCTATAAATAGAGACCTCCGGCCATGGAGGTCAGGGACGGAGAATAATAGGGGAGACAAGGTCGGAAAAAGGGTAGAAAATCATAGAGAGAGAGCACATACAGAGAGTGTTGATTGACGACTTTGGCAACGAGAGTTCAATTCCTCTTGTAATTTCTGAAGCTCTTTCTTCTTCTACAGCACTTCTTCATCATCGTGTGGTCCAAGGGATAAAGTGATCGACCGCAGATCAGACTCCTATAGCAATATTTCCCAGAATCAAATTTTTGTACTTAACATCCTCGTATAGGATTAATTGTACTTCTTTTTCTTGTTTGTAAACAAAGAAAGGGTTTCGTATAAACCTAGTTTTAATTTCTTTCGTTTATTATCAAACACAAGATGGCGACTCTACTGGGGATTACTTTCTCATCTGACGAGAAAGCCATTGCTCAACACGATGCTGTATCCATAGGATCAACGAAGAAGACTTTGGTCGTCCAATTCGACCAATCTGCATATGAAGATATGATCCGCGCAGGGGGTGGCTCTCGTTCTCTATCTGTCCAAGACAACAGGAAGTTACGTAAAGTATGGATGCCCCGGACATCCTCTACCATTCCCGCGGACTCTCTATCTCCGACTAACAAGGTTATGACATTGCAACCTATGCGCCTTACGCGTAAAACTCTGTCTCCCGTCTGTGACGTGGCAGACAAAGCTTCTGACAATTCCTTAGTGCCAATCCAGAAGTCTACACCACGCCCTGCGCGTAAAACTCTTGTCTCCCATCTGTGACGTGGCAGACAAAGCTTCTGGCAATGCCTTAGTGTCAATCCAGAAGTTTACACTACGCCCTGTGCGTAAAACTCTGTCTCCCGTCTGTGACGTGGCAGACAAAGATTCTGGCAATGCCTTAGTGCCAATCCAGAAGTCTACACCGCGCCTCGCGCATAAAATTTCGTTTCCCGTCTATGACGTGGCAGACAAAATTTCTAACAAGGCCTCAGCGCCAATTCAGAAATTCTAAATGTGCCCTGCGCATAAAAATATATCTCCCATCTATGATGAGGCAGATAATCCCTGCAATCACCGCAAGGGAAAACAAGTGGCGGATTGCCCGACCTCTCGGCTTTTACGCCATCAAGAGAAGAATTGGCCCACTCTTCAGATTACGCGGAAAGCTGATGGCCGATTGAGGACTTTCTCAGTTTTACGCCAACCTGTGCAAAGCAACAGATTACGCCAGGATAAGCCCCTCAGCGTAAAGAAGACCCGATTCATGGGAAAATATACTCCCCAAACGGATGATGGATCATATGCCACTTACATGGGCGAACTGTTGTACACTTATGGCAGAGAGAGGGTCATGGTTCCCAATATCCGCGCTCCTACTGATATAAAAAGGCAGAATAAGCCTTCTTCTTCTTCTTCTTCTGTTAATCCTCCTGACTTGCGTAATTTCCTGATCCAGAAGCGTAAAGATAGGGGATCTTCTAACATGTCTATTACACCCCCTAGGGATCACTATTGTAATAGTCATAAAGTTGTAGTTAACTACTGCTGCTCTAAGACAAAACGGTCAATTTTCGACCGGTTGAACTACTCTTTGCCCTTACAGGAAGAAGTGCTGACATTCGCATCAGTGAATATGGCTTCACACATTCCTAGAGGAAGGTCAAATTCAAGACCTTATCCCTCTAGAACTCCAAGACAAAGAAGATTCGACAGACTCTTTGAGAATATTGAAGCTGGTGTGTTTCGAAACGCCCGTTCGAGGTCACGACAACCGACTTTATATTTTTCTGATTCCGACACTGGGGGTCCCCAGTTTCCCGAATCGGATGTTTAAAGTGTAGACTCAATCTCTACAGATATCTATACTAACCTTTCAATAAAATCCAGAGAAAAGGGAGTCTATGCCATTGGAGATGAACATGAAGAGGCTTCCCCATCAGGGAATACTGAGCAACGCATCGCTGTATTGGAGACATCACTGAAAGAGATGCATTCCATGATAGAGAATATGCAACAAATGATGCTGACTCAACATGCAGCTGCTATAGCTCAAGTATCGGTTCCTCCGACTCAAATACGTGTGGGGGTGGACCTGCCACCATCCAACGCAAACCAGAAGCCTGTTTTAAATCAAGAGTCAGCGGCACCTCAACTTCTTAACTCGGAGAATGTATTGCCTCCTGTTGGAGTTACAATACAACCGATCTCTCACCACTCTGCGGTCCATTTACCAGCTGAAGACCCGATACAGGAAGTGCGAGAATTGAAAGCCCAATTTGATGCCTTGAAGCATAAGGATCAGCTCAAGAAGTTGGGAATCAACCAGCCATACACAGCTATCTGGGACGAGATCCCTTTCCCACCTAAATACAAACCACAGGCTATGGTTTTTTTTAGGGAAAGACGTCACCGAGCTAGTACATGAACTACTTTAGCATGATGACGGTGTTGTTGCAAGGGAATGACGCCCTTCTCACTCGAGTGTTTAAAGGCTATCTGTCTGGAGTGGCCTATCAGTGGTACCGTAGTCTTGCGGACAACTGCATTATTTTTTTTGAAGATTTTAAGACTCTGTTCTTTGCTCGATTCTATGAAGGAGGGATGGACATGTCTATGTCATCAATTATCGAAGTAAAGCAAAAGGAGAAGGAAAGTGTTCGTACTTTCATCGAACATTTTTGTTAGGCTACTTTGCAGATGCCTCCCAGAGTTCTGGATTCTGCCTTGGTGGACATTTGCAGGAAGAATCTTCTTCCACTGATCTCGGTGTTCACAGGACCATATCAGTTCCATGATTGGCCCTCGTTTATCATCTCAGCGGTAGCCGCTGAAGACAACAGTCGGAAGGGGCGTGACAATGGAATTATGATCTCTACCTCTGATAGAGGGAAGAGGTCATCCTCCAATAGCGACCATCCTCGTGGTTCCAAAGAAAAAGAAGCTCAGGCGATCAATACGTCCAGGCAACATACTCCAGGGACTACCTGGCCTAAAGAAGAATATTCTTTTGACGACGACGATATTCCGAGCATATTCGATTGTCTAGTCAAAAGTGGCAAGCTCACCCTCCCCGAGGTAAAGCGGCCTAATGAAGTCGGCAGTACCAATAACTCTAAGTACTGCATTTTCCATAGGTACATACATCATCCCACAAAGACGTGTTATGTACTAAAGAAGAAAATCCAGGAGTTGATCGACGCTAAGACCACCACTCTGCGTAATAGCGAGAAGACGGTCACTGCCAACATGATCTCGCTCCAGTTTGGCAATCTGCCTCCTCAAGAAGTTCCAGATGGTGTTGTACCTATTTCCCGGACGATGATGAACATTGTTAATCTCCCTCCGGCCAGGGGTCAAAATCATGACCTGGTACCCCTAACTACCCAGCATGGTGAGATTATGTGGGTTCATCCTGATCTGGTGTCAGAGATTGAGGAAGAGACTCAAGCTGCTAAGGCTAAAAAGAGCTAAAGGCGTAAACCATGCCATATGGTTGCAATATCCTCGACATCAGAAGAAGAGGCTTTGGCAACAGGGACCCTGTCAGGCAAGGCCTACCTCAAGGACTATGGAGGAAACCAGGAAGAACCAATGGCAGACACTTCAGCTGCCAAACCTCCGGAGCCTGAACCTATTATACCAGAGGCCGATCATTCTAGACAAATTTCGGTGGACAAGGGCAAGCAAAAAGAAGTGCATTTTGATAAACTTTTGAAGAATATTCAAAATAAAGGTTTGGAGAAACCATATAATTTTGACATCCTGGCCCAGTTGGCTAATACACCAGCTAGATTGTCCATTTTTGAGCTCCTAAGGCTATCCAAAGACACTCGTCAAGCCTTGAGTGAAACGTTAATGCAGGCGGATGTATGCTTAACTCAGCTCAAGTCCCCTGATAAAGAACCTGTGGCATGCCCTCAATTCCATAGTGTGATGGAAGTGGTCCCTAATATCACTTTCACTCAAGAGGACATGCTGTTGAAACATAACAAGCATGACAGGCCTCTTTATTACACCGGGTATGTTGGCTCCATGGAGGTAGACCGGATCCACATAGATCCGGGATCGTCGATCAGCATTATCCCTCACAGTCTGCTTAGACCGCTGAGGATTCCTACAAGCGAACTGGCTTACACCACCACTACAATCGTGGGCTTCAACGCCAGGAAAAGTAAACCGTTGGGGAAGATTCGTCTGAGGATCTAGATTGGGGACCTTAGATCAGTGGCTACATGCTACATCATCGATTCGGAGGTGTCCTACAATATTCTGCTGGGCAGACCATGGATCCACGATCATAATATTGTTCCTTCGACTCTACATTAATGCTTCAAATATGTAGATGCCCAAGGAACAGTAAAAACGGAGTTTGCTGACCTTAACCCGTTCAAAGGAGTAGAGTCCTACTATTCCGATGACATGTTGTACACCCAAGACTACATGAAGGAGGTGTCAGGTAAGATGGAGGAGGAATCCCACCGGGAGCCAGGAGAACCATCTGCTGAGCAACCCCTGTCGATCCAGGTGAAAGGGCGGACTACCCGTCCAAAAGTCATGGAAACCATGGCTATCCACTTGAACAAAACCAAATTTGGAGAAGGAAGTGATCCCCTAGTGATCACTTTGAACCAGAAGCCTCCATCTTTGGTCATCAACCTTAGGCACAACAAGCAGCCGACTGATGTAAATACAACCGGGAACGTGGTTTCTGGCGATAATAAAGATTCTCTTTTCCAATATACTAACGCTTAATTTCCAAATCAGGAATCCTCCCCCCATAACGATATAGAACCTATAGCACAAAAAATTTTGGAAGCTATAGACTCCTATCATCCGTATGAGTGGGAAATGGTATCAACATCTAATGTCATCACGACATATGGGCCACATGAAGATTCTATCTTTATTATCTCGCCTACTCGCAGCAATCAGCATCCAATAGTCTTCGGTCGCATGCGCAACAGACTGATTGTACAAGAAGATTCTCACGAGTCCGATGCTGGAAAAATACAAGTTCACAAATATAGCCCACAAGCTTTGAATATTATGCAAAGTATGGGTTATGACTTGAAGCTGGAACCAGGCCTCAACTATGGGAAAGGCAGACGAATGTCGTTGCATGGTGATCCCTACTGTCAACGAACTCATTTTGGGTTAGGGTATACCACACATCTCTCAACTTTCAATGACTCTGAGTTAAGTGAGGAGACCATTTCCTCTTTTCAAGACAATTTGTCATCCTCTGATTCAGAAGATGAACTCAAATAGGTATTATCAGTAAATATGGTATTGACAGATTCTCTCGAAGCAGACAAACAAGAATTTGAACTGTTCGAAGATGAATCCTGGGCTCAGCAAATGGATACACAATAGGAACTTTGGTTCGAGCAGAGAGAACCGCCCACTGAAGATAAAGTTATCCAAATCGATGTTGGGGATAAACTTTCACCAAAGCCGATATTTATCAGTAACAATCTTTCCGAAGAAGAAAGAGAAGAGATGATCCAAGATGATAAAAGAATATATCGATGTCTTCGCGTAAAATTATGAGGATATGTCAGGTCTTGATCCTAAAGTGGCTACCCATAAACTCAACATACGGCCCAATTCGAAGCCTGTGAAGCAACACCAACGCCGATTCCATCCAGATATGATGGATGCCATTGAAGCTAAAATCAAGAAGCTAATAGCCTGTGGGTTCATCCGGGAAGAACAACATCCTGACTGGGTCGCCAATGTTGTCCCGGTTATGAAGAAAAGCGGAAAAGTGCGTATTTGCATCGATTACCGAGATCTGAATGCAGCCTGCCCTAAAGATGAGTTCCCTCTTCCCATTACAGACGTCATGATCGATAATACGTGCAGTTTTGAGCGCATGTATTTCATGGATGGATTCTCAGGATATAATCAGATTAAGATGAATCCTGAAGATGAGAAGCATACTGCCTTCCGGACACCATTGGGGGTATATTGCTATACGGTTATGCCTTTTGGACTGAAGATTGCCGGGGCTACGTATCAACGAGCTATGAGTAACATATTCCATGAGAACTTATGCAAAATAGTGGAATGTTACGTAGACGATATTGCTGTCTAAAGTCGCCTCAAGGATAATCACATCCAAGACTTGAAGACAGTATTCGAGTTGATGTGCCAACATCGACTCAAAATGAATTCTACCAAGTCCTTTCTTGGTGTATCCAGTGGCAAATTCCTGGGATTTGTTATTACCGCTAAAGGCATTCAAGTGGACCCTGATAAAGTGAGGGCTATATTAGAAATGCGACCACCCCGTAATCTGAGGGAACTCAGGGGATTCCAAGGTCGTCTAGCTTATATCAGGAGATTCATATCCAACCTCTCTAGGAGATGTCAACCTTTTTCTCGCCTGATAAAGAAAGGCGTGTCATTCGTATGGGACAAAGCCTGTCAGCAAGCGTTTAATGATATCAAATGCTACCTCACTAATCCTTCAGTTCTGGTACCTCCCGTCATAGAAAGACTATTTTTGCTGTATGTTCGAGCAATGGATCATTCTTTAGGAGCTCTCCTCGCACAGAAGAACAAAGAGGGTCATGAACAGGCTATTTACTATTTAAGCAGGATGATGGTCGGAGCTGAATACTGGTACAATCTAGTGAAAAAAGAATGCTTGGCCCTAATGTTCGCCATTCAGAAGACGCGACATTACGTCATGGGCCAAACTATTCATATCATCTCCAAAATCAATCCTCTTCGAGTATTGATGAACAAGCCGAGTATTCTTAATTCCTGACTCACGACATGGACGATGTTATTAACACCGTATGATATGGTGTATATCCCTCAGAAGTCCATCAAAGGTCAAGCCTTGGCTGATTTTTTAGCTGCTCATCCGATTCCAGAAACCTCTAAACTATACGAGGACATTCACGACGAAGTTGCAGAATGTAATTCCGTAATGGAAAGTGATACATGGCAGCTATTCTTCGATGGTGCCTCCAGGACTGGTCCCAGGGGAAACGTGGTTTCAGGAGTAGGAATTGTCCTGGTGACTCCTGATAAACTCGTCATCTATCGAGCATATTCCCTTAGTGAACCCTGCTCTAAAAATGTGGCAGAGTATAATGCCCTACTAATCGGGCTCCAAGTCGCTAAAGAATTGGAAGTTGAATACCTGGAAGCTTTTGGTGATTCTCAGTTGATCATCTATCAGGTCAGAGGAATATATGAAGTCCGCAATCCAGACCTCATTCCTTATCCCCAAGCAACGATCGAGATTGCCATGTCTTTCAGAGAATTCTTCCTAGAGCACGTGCCCCGATCTCAAAATTTGGAAGCTGATGCTCGGGCTAGCCTAGCTGCAGATCTAGCTATTCCTATAAGAAGGCAGAATTCGGTGATCCTTCTTAATAGAGATTTATTCTGTGTGAAAAATAATTTTCACATAGAACGCAGCTACGCTGTAAACACGATTCCTCCTAAGAGAGACTGGAGAAGTCCCTTTATAGACTTTGTGTCATACAAAATCTTACTAGAGGATCCTAAAGAAGCAGTATCCATCAAAAGATGATCATTACGCTTCTATTTTGATGCGTCTTCACAATGTCTATATCGTCGAACATACGATAGACTGCTATTACGGTGTCTCTCTGACGATGATGCAAAACGGGTTATCCGAGAAGCTCATGACGGTGTATATGGAGCACATCAACTCGGTCCAAAGTTACAGGATCGTATCAGGAGGATGGGCTACTACTGGCCTACCATGATTGCAGATGCTGTGAAATATGCAAGACAATGCAAAGCCTGTCAAGTTCATACGGATTTTATACATCAGCCTTCTGAGCATTTACATCCTACGATTGCATCATAGCCTTTTGAAGCATGGGGTATAGATATCATTGGTCATATTCACCCATCTTCTTCTAGAGGACATCGGTTCATATTGGCTATCACAGATTATTTCTCCAAATGGGCGGAGGCGATCCCTCTTGCAGAGGTGAAGACATCCAACATGATCAGCTTTATCAAGCATCATGTAATTTATCGCTTTGGGATACCCCGAAGAATAATTCATGATAATGGGCCTCAATTTATCAGCCAAACGTTTTACCGATTTTGCGATAAGAATCGGATACAAAATATGGCCTCTACGGCATACAATCCGGCTGCTAATGGTTTGGTGGAAGCCTTCAACAAAACCATCATCAAACTCTTAAAAAAATTCGTTTCTTCGAACAAAAGAGATTGGAATGAGAAGTTGGGAGAATGTCTCTAGGCATATCGCACAATGGTACGAACACCGACGGGTTATACCCCATTCTCATTAGTCTACGGGTGTGAAGCAGTTCTCTCCATTGAAATCCAAATTCTATCACTCAGAATAGCAGTGGCTAATGAGTTAACACAGGAAAAAATGATCACTTAAGGCTTTAAGAGCTAGAAGGATTAGACGAGAAATGCCTTCAAGCTCAACAATGTATTGCATTCTACCAGGTACACATTTTCAGAGCTTTTAATCAAAAAGTGAAGGAAAGAGTGTTCAAGGTTGGCGAGCTAGTTTTAGCTGTGAAGAGGCCAATGATCATTACACACAAAAGTAAGGGCAAATTCCAGCCTAAATGGGAAGGTCCTTATGTGATTGAAACGACATTCTCAAATGGCGCCTACAGATTAGCCAAGCCTAACGGAGATCTGATAATGGCTCCTATCAACGGCAAATTCCTGAAGAGGTACTATGCTTGATCTCCTTTGCTCAAAGAAGTATGATGAAGATTTTATTCTGACAATACTACATATAAAGATTGGTTGGATCATATTCTATCATGTTATTATGACCTCTGAATAGATATGTTTAACTAATTTGAAACTTCAAAACCTATCATGTACATATTACCTCTGATAGTGTTTTGCATACAAATTTGGTTGGAGCATATTCTATTAAGTCCATATAACCTCTGAATAGATATATCCAGCTTAAGCTTACCGAAAGTATATCACGTCCATATTACCTCTGATATCACTTTCACCCTAGCCTATCATTTATATTCAAAAATGATAGGTCCACAAAGTCAGATAAAGTCTCTTTATTATCTCCGGGAAGAACAAATTACATAGAGTAACAAAAAGTACATCATGGGGGAGGAGCAATCAAATCACGAATCTGTTGCGCCAAAGCCGCCATCCTCTCATTACTGGAGTCCAAGATGTTAGCGCGAGCCCGCTCCAGTCGTGCCTCGTCATCACTCAAGAGGGATAGTTCTGACCAAGCATGAACAAAACCGGCGCAGATGACGCCCGCACGTGCCAAGTTCCGCTGAGCTGTATCCATTTGGCTCTTCAACACATCTCGAGCTGCCAATGACTGGAGAGCCCACTCCTTTTCCTGACCGAGTTTAGCTTTCAATTTATGGACCCTCGCTTTATTTCCCTCATGTTCGGCCTCGCACTTCGTTAGATGAGGAATAACCTCCTCCAAGACGGCATGCTCTTCATCCATCTCCTGCTTCTGTGTCTGGATGGATTTGTTTAAGCATTCCATCTGTTCAGCAAGTTTCACAGTCAAGGAGTCATACTCGGCCTGAATCATATCATCGATTTTGCCTTGAGATAGTTGCAAATATTCGTTAATGGGTTGTTCTAAACCATTAACTATTTGCTCTAGCGTATCAGCTCGTCCAGCATCATTGAAATTTCTGATCGGCGCTATCGTAAGCTGGGAGGACGTCAGCAGATTATCAAAGCTCAGGTTCTTCTCCAGTACCATAGAAATTAACTCCTTCAAACTGCGGTAGAACAGGCTGGTATATTGTTCAATCAGCATATCAAAGACCGGAAGCACGCTAGAAGTGGCTGCGATACCGAGAAATCTCCTTCCAGGAATGACCGTGGAGGATGTTGCCACGGCCGTTGCCTCTACAGATGGCGCTACAAAAGAACGAACACCAACAACGGTTAAAGTTGCTGGCGTACTCAACGAAAGAGGCACAGTCGCGATGATGGGCTCATCCTCCTCTGAAGATATCTGAACTGCAGTTGGCGAGACGACACCCAAAAATGTTGCAGATGAAGGATTGGCAGCTTCAAAGCATGCCTCTTCAAAGTTGAGCTCCGCCGTTTCGTCGGCAGGATCCGCAACAAAGTCAAAGGTTGCGTCAACTCCGCCCTCCCCTGAGATGTCTTCACCTGAAAAGAAGACAAGAGAAAGTTAATATCAACCTGATGTTAATTTTCCTAAAAGAGGCGTAAAGATAACATTTACCCATGGTCGATGGTATATATGTCGCGTCCGTAGCCTGAATAGCTAAATCATCTCTTAATGATGCTAGACAAGCTGTCATACCTGGAGAAGAGGGTGCACCAACTGACACTGGCGGGTAGTCTTCACCAAGATCCACTCGAGGCTCATCGGGTGGAATCTCGCTGGAAATACTAACAGACGAAGTAGGGGTTACTCCCATTATTTGTCTGGATAAAGGTATCCTTAATATGCTCGGCCTCGAAGGCAATCTCGTAGTACTACCTGAAGCAGTAGTAGCAGCAGCGATCTCGAACAAAGAATCTCCAGCACTGCCAGCCGGAACTATGGAGGTTCCCTCTCTAAAAGGAGAAGGACCTCTGATTAAAGAATCATCCCCAACAGGGGAAACGACAAGCTCGCTCCTAGAAGCCCCTTGGCAGAAGCCCTTTTCGGACCTCGGGCAGTCTTCTTCTTGCGAGGGAAAGGCTCTTTCAGAGTCGAAGCCTTCTGTTTATGGGGGATAATTATAGGCTCTGCTGGCGGAGCTATTACGCCTCTCGGTATTGTCATCAAGAACTTGTCTGCCCTGGCGGTGTCTTCATTCTCATTCGAGAAAACAGACGGAATCTTCTCTTGTAGTAGACCTATGGGAGGGCATCCTAAAACTTCTATGCACATCAAAATCATGATGGAAGGTATTTATGGACGCATAGAACTACGCATATGAGTGAAGGATGCGCAACTCCATAGAGAGAGGTCGCGGGCACAGTAAAAGTTGCACCAGTACAGTCCGTGATGAAATACCGCCATCCTCTGGCTCCATCAATAAGTCCACCTTTGGACTTGAAGCTAGTGATGGCATTCCCCACATTCAACTGGTCGTAGCCAAACTGCCTGGCGAACCGACTGGGCAAATAAGGCTCCAGGTAGCAGTGGTCATCACTTCTGTATAGCAAATAGGAAGGTCTAATACAGACCAACCAGTAGAAGGCTTCAGGAGAAAGAATGATCCTCCCATGGCCCTCATCCTTAAGTTTCATCCCATGTTGATTAATATGTACAGGGGGGACGATACAGAAGAGCTTCCAGCTGTGGGCAACATTTAACGCCCGCCGGCAATCTATGACGGTCGCCACGTTCCAAGAGGAATTCTTGTAATTCAACAAGAAGTTATTTTCTGAAACGCTGGCAGAACTGGAAGATATCACCCTGGTTTTGTGAAGGATTAACCATCCCATCAGATATAGGAAGGGTAATTCCACTCTGGGAAATCCTTTACGCTGCGTCTCATCAGCTAGTAGCCCATCAGTAAGGGCCCTCAGGCCTGCTTGTATTCTATATACCATAGCAGGAAGCAGGCCCAGTCTTGCTCCGAACACCAAACGCACTGCAGGCCATAAGGTATTACGACGTATGTGATCCGCAGACGCGATGCCAGGCACTACCCAGCGGCGAAGCCGGACGGAGAGAAAGCCAGCCAATTGAGCTTTCCTTGACAGAGGCTTACGACAATGCCTCATATAGCTGAAGGCTTTTGTGCCTGCAGGGTAACCCCCTATCTCCTCATCAAAAATATGATCTGAAGCCCCTGCGTCTTCAATAAGGTCATCGACCGTATTAGCATTGAGCATGCTCAGGAGGTTCAAGGGCCTATCTCGGCTATCTACCACCTTGTCCGGCATAACATTTCTGGCCTGGTGGAAGAAGAGATAGGTTGCCCACTTGTTTATGTAAGCTAAATCAGAGGGCTTCTTGTAGAAAGTGGTGCAGGCAAGATAGTGGCACATCAGCTCCTGATATACTGCCACTGTCCGAGGGTTTGTATCCCTCAACTCTCTGTTTGTAGGGACATACTCCTCATAAGGAGCGTCCCCCATTGGCAGCTTTGAAATCTCTGCCATCTTATGAAGGGCTAAACCTAACTCACCCAGCGGAGTGGCAAAAGTCCCAGTAAGCGAATTGTATCGCTCCATCAAGGCTAAAAATAAGTTAGGGTTGACAGGCAACCCAATACTTGTGGCACTCACAGCCGCGAACAAGCCAATACTTTTCATCTCCGTCTGGAAGTGCTTCAGGGCCCAGGCAGTTAAACTGGCCCATCAAAGATTCCCCGGGCTAAGCCATCCACTAGTCCGAGGGTGACCGTGGGGTACATTCCTCCCTTCCCCATATAGTCATTGCAGAAGGTCAACATCTGAACCGGCTGGATCAGCGACATATCCTCACTCGGGATACTACCCAGCAGTAATCCCCTAAAGGGCATAACTGGGCCCGAAGGTCTGCTCATAAAGGCTCCTTGGTTCAATCCCTTGTTATATATAATCTTTCCCGGTCGGCCGTGAAGATCTGGAGTCAGAGCCCTCATCATCTTCCTAGGATGTGTGACGTGGAAGAACGCAGAGATAGGGTAATCCCTGGGCATCCTGGGCAGATACATGACTGTGCCCTCATCAGTAAACACCCAATTCTCCTTCTTGGGTTTAGTCTGGGACTGTTTGTCGATAACATCCCCGAACAAGAAACCTAGTTTCTTATACTCCGTCCCGTCTATGTATGTCAGGGGCTCCCCACTGATCATACTCAGCAGCATGCGTCCTCCTTGGGACGAGATCAGGGTTTCCCTTTCTTCAGGATTATTGGCTCCAGAAATGGGGAAAGTCACATGGGAAAAGTCCTCCAAATAATTTGAGCTCAACATCCCGACAGCAGAGCCCATAACTTCAGCCAAAGGAGAAATATACAAATCCACTACAAAATGCAAGAGAACAAGTCAGTTTCTATATCAAACGCTACACTCTTACCTTTTACGCCAAAGATTATCAGTCTGATCTTTTACGCCAAGACTGCAAAAAATTGAGTCTTACGCTCGAACTTATTTCATAGGCGTAAAATTCAAGGTTGGCAGTAGACACCAAAATCTAACAGTCTGAGCTTTTATGCCAGATTGACAAAATTTTAAATTTTCTTTACGCCAAAATTCATACCTAGTGTGTGAAATTCAAAGTTTGCAGTATACGCCAAATTTTGACAGTCTAAGTTTTTATGACCAGACTGCAAAAATATAGAGTTTTTACACCGACACATTAGGAATGTGCGCGTAACAATAAATCATCTCCGTATATCATCCTCCTCGAAGAGGCTCTCAGCACAAAAGATGACCTTGCGCGTGCACGTACAACGTGTGCGAAGGATTTTTCCTCCCGAAGTCTTTACTTGTAATGTCCGGAGCACAGCTCGACGGCGGAGCGCTTCGCTCGGATCGAGGCTCGTTCAGCCTAATGGGAGTTGCTCGTGCTTGAGCAGTGGAGCGAGAAGAGGAAGCGACCTTCTTTCCCTTAGCAGTGGAAGCCTGTTTAGGTGCCATGGAGATTCTGAGTTCTCAAGAAAGAGACGAAGAAGAAGGGTTCTTGGAAAGCAAGGGTTTCGTGAAAACAGATAAAGAGTTTCTCTTTCAAGACCTTGGGCTATTTATAGAGTTCAAATAACTCTTCGAATCCCTAACCAAATCCAATATTTAATATTCTGTTATAATTTGGGACCACGTCAGCCTATCATTTGGAAAAAAAAAGACGGACAGTCAGTGGATCCAGAATTTACACGCAGAGCAGATCTATGATTTTACGCTAGGGAAGCTTTTACGCTCGAGAGGCTACAAATCTACGGTTTTACGCTCAGAGGCTATAAATCTATGGTTTTATGCTCAGATGCTTTTACGATCAGGAGCTTTTACGCTCAAGAGGCTACAAACCAACGATTTTATGCTCAGAGGCTACAAATATATGATTTCACGCTCGGAAGCTTTTTACGCTTAGAGGCTACAAATCTACGATTCTACGCTCGAAAGCTACAGACGGCCAATTACAAGGGTTTTCGCAGAAGATGCTCCTTTTTGGCTACAAAACATTTCAAATGCCTGAAACACACAGAGTTCAGCATTGAAGATGACTCTTCTTCTTGGGCTATTTGGAAGTTCATCCAAAGTCCAGTCAGAATCTTTTACAAAAGTTCAAGTATGGCCTGTTCGACAAACATTTCTTGCCCTATTTCAAGGGATTTTCGGAAAACCATTCTTGAAGATGATGGTCTGAACAAGAATCCTTCATATCAAAGAAGTGACAGTTCAGAAATTCTACGCGACTCCTCGTCCAAAACGGTATGACAGTTTTGATCTTCAAAGACAACTTAATGCTAAGTAGCTTTCTACGCGTCTTCTGTTACGCGTAAAAGACGAGACGAGATCAGATATTCTTTTATCAGAGTCGGCGTAAAATTATTCGGGCGTGCTAAAGCGGTACACTATTCAGACTTCCCCACAGAAAGTATGGCAATTCATCAGATGTGTAAAAGAAGACAATTCTATTAATCATGATTACATATGATGGAAATCCAGTCTACAAAGGATTTTTCATCTTCATAATTACATATGATGGAAATCCTTTTTCTACAAAGGGTTTCTCATTTTTATTTAAGATCACGCTGAGAACCTGTTGTGTCAGGTTCTCATATTGGTGGAGATCTCTTTCTTCTTCTACAGCACTTTATCGGCTTCTGCGGCCGATGAACAAGAAAATAATTAATGGCAGGAGGATACAGAACTGGGCAGGTATCAATTACGCAAGCCCACCCTCCATACGCCATGGCAGGCATGCCCTAAATTTGTGTTGGGGGTTCAGACCCAACGCAATACTGGAAGACGGGGCCAGACTGCCTACCATCGTCCAGTACCATAATAGGAGAAAATACAGCTTGCAAGCTGTGTGGTCCAATACGACCCTTCCTCTCTCCTGGACGAATCGCCATATGAAATTGCTGATTATCCCGAGCAAAGGAAGCTATGATATCCTTCCAGGATCCATCGTTACAGAGGACATTTGCTCGAAGATGCCTCTTTTTATGGCTCCTTATATACTGGAAGAACATGATCTTCTTCTTTCTCAAGTCAGCACGACAAATCTCGGCAACTATCTCTCTCTTTGTGATGAAGAAAGTATGGAAAAAACAGGTTAACTCACTCGCCTTTATATAGGCAGAAGAGAACATACCAAATCCTAACGAATTCCTAAAAATTTGCCGAGAAATTAGCCTCGTGGAACGAGTCAAACTTGACCGTTTCATGCTTCATTCAAAGTATTTCAAATAATGGGGAATTTGAAAACTTTGAAGGGGGTCTTGTAGAAGCATAAAAAATACGCTGGGGAAGTATACGCGTAAAGCCCTCAACATGCGTAAGCCCGTGTAAAATAGAGCTCCAGCACTGGGTGGCGTAAAACATATCTTCAGAGCCATTGGCGTACAACATAGCTTCAACGCTATTCAGCATAAAATATAGCTCCAGAACAACCCGCGTAATGCAGTATTTCCAGACTGCTTCGGCATAAAAAGGTTGCTACATCGCCATTTTGACGTAAAACCTGTCTGCTTTTAATACAGCGGGAAGTTGTACGAGGAACTTTTCGTATTCCTCAAATGAACCTGTCAGTTAAAGCAGTGAACCTGACTCCTGACAAAGAGTACTGCACAGCGATCGAGAGGACGGTTGTAATGATGATTTTGCACAGAGCCCCAGACTATCGTCTAGTGACATAACCCTTAATATAAGACGTCGTTTACGCATTCAAGGAATATGCTGCCTATTCTACACAGGCAGACATGTGCTTTACGCTCAGGATGAGATGAAACCAACAACCACGTCAAAAGTTGTTCTTCGTACAGAACTCGAGGCACGTCTCTGCAGTTAATGTGCGAGATGGGGGCAGATCTCTGCATTTAATGCATAAGATTTGGTTCTACTTTTAACGACTGGGAGAGCTAAAATTAAGGCTAATATGCTCACGTCACTATCCCTGCATATTACGCCAACCAGGCTATTTTCAACTATAGGAGCACGCCGTATGCTATCTCCTTGAAATACGTCGATCTGGCTATTTTCAACTATAGGAGTACGATGTATGCTACCTCCTCGAAAAATGCCAACCCAGGCTATATTTGCAAAGGTGCGTGATAAGGCTAGTTGGCCCAGAATACGCTCAAGACCTCAGTCAAGGAGGAATAACTGGCTATCTTTATGCTGGTTACCTATCTGTGCAACATCAAGCTTTACACAGAATTTGGTTTCTACGCCAACATGATAGCTACTCGGTTTCTGAGCCAATATGACAGCTACTTGGTTTCTACGCCAACATGACAGCTACTTGGTTTCTACGCCAACATGACAGCTACTTGGCTTCTACGCCAATATGATAGCTACTTGGTTTCTACGCTAACTTGACAACTATTCGACTTCTACGCCTACTTGGCTTTTACGCTATCGGAACAGCTATTTGGCTTTTACGCCTACGAGACAGTTATTTGGCTTTTATGCCAACCTTCTCTACGCGAGGGGCAGTTACCTACGTGGCTTGCATGCCGTGATCTTCGATGAGCGATTATACGTATTACCTCATAATGGGACACGTGTCACACGCCTATTCAGGAGATCATTCATACATGGGTAGTAGTTATTATAACCGTCGCGTAAAAGGTACAGCTTTCTCCGCTGTTCGGTTTCTACGCCGACTGCGACAAAATTCTATAAATAGAGACCTCCGGCCACGGAGGTCGGGGGCGGAGAATAACAGAGGAGACAAGGTCGAAAAAAGGGTAGAAAATCAGAGAGAGAGAGCACATACAGAGAGTATTGATTGACGACTTTGGCAACGAGAGTTCAATCCCTCTTGCAATTTCTGAAGCTCTTTCTTCTTCTACAGCACTTCTTCTTCGTCGTGTGGTCCAAGGGACAAAGTGATCGACCGCAGATCAGACTCCTATAGCAATATTTCCCCAGAATTAAATGTTTGTACTTAACATCCTCGTATAGGATTAATTATACTTCTTTTTCTTGTTTATAAACAAAGAAAGGGTTTCGTATAAACCTAGTTTCAATTTTTTTTTTGTTTATTATCAAACACAAGATTAGTAGGTTTACACAAGAATATGAGGCATTCAAAATTAAGCCTAATGAGACCATCACACAAATGTTTACTCGTTTCCTTGATATTGTTAATCCTCTCTCTTATCTTGGTAAGGATTACAACAATTATGAGAAGATACACAAGCTACTCAGGGGCTCACCAAGAACTGGAATCCTAAGGGTACTACAACCATTGAAGGAAAAGACCTCACTACCATGACACTTGAGACACTCTTGGGCAAACTGATGACACATGAGCTGGACCTCAAGGAGTTTGAAGAACTAATATCAAAAGAGAAGACCATAGCTTTTAAGACAGATCACAAGAAGGTCTCTGATGATGAAAGTGAGGATGACAGTTCAGATGATGAACAAATGGCCCTAGTCTCTAGGAACATCAGAAAATTCTTGAAGTTTGAAAGATCAAACCGAAAGAAGGACTATAAAGATCACAACGATGAAGAACCTGTGTGCTACAATTATAAGAAGTCAGGCCATATAAAGAAAGTATGCCCTACAAACAAGAAGGGAAATCGCTATGAACGCTCAAGCAAAAGAGGATCATCTTTATGCAAATATGCTAACACAAGCATATAGAACGAAAGGGAAGCTAGCGACTCAGAGGAAGAAGACAATCCTTGTAATGCTACAAACATATGTCTAATGGCATTCGATCAGGTATTAACTAACCCCCTATATGAAGATTTTACCTTTGATGAATTATCTGATGCTTTTAGTAATTTATTAGAAGATCATAGAAATGTGAGAAATAAGTACAAACAAGTTAGGAAGGATTATCAGGAACTACAAGCTAAGTTTGAGAAACACTCTCATACTAAGATTAGAGAGACACCTTCCAATAGTGACACGGAAGAACTATCTGTACTTAATTTAAGTTTGCATGATACTCAAGAATGTATTGAGAAAAAGACAGGAATATGCAAAGCTCAATGAAGAGTATAAAATAGAGAAAAAGAAGAAGAATATTGCTGCACTTAGAATTGATGCTCTTACTATAAAATATGATAAAATATATGTCACCTCTAAAATGTTAGAGATTAGATTGAAAAAACAATTCGTACGACCTACTACTCAGTCTAACACGAGACACGTGGCTAAACATAAGAGCACTCACAACAAGACACCAGCAAGCAAAACAAAAGCTTCACACAATCACACATTATATTATAAATTTTCATACAAGACTCAACGCACTGCTTCACATTCTCATACGGCTACACCAAGCAACTAACGTTATTGGCACTTGTCATTATTATTGTCAGAAAGGACACATTTTACGACAATGCAGAATTAGAAAGTTAGTAGATATGATTGTTTATGCTTGGGTTCCAAAAGTTAACATCTTTGGACCCTCAAAGAAATGGGTACCAAAGGTTACATATTTAACTTGTTTTGTAGGTGGACCAACACTAACATGCTAGAAGCAAGCGGATCATCGATAGTGGTTGCTCATGACATATGACTGGTAACGCTATCATATTTTTAACGCTATTAATGAGGAAAGAAGGATATGTCTCCTACGGTAATAATCTAAAAGGTTATATCATATGTAATAGTAATATTAGTATTCCTCCTTTTCTTGTAATAAAATATATATGTTTAGTAACATAATTAAAACATAACCTACTCGATATCAATCATCTGGCTGACCTGGTTATGACATTAATTTTATGAAAGATAAATGCTCTATAATTGATATATCAACTGGTAAGGTTATATTTGAAGAAATTATGGAAGATAATATATATATTTTCTATCTTTCGGAGGATACTAACAATGCAGGTAGATGCCTTTATGCTAATACAGATGAAAGCTGGTTATGCCATATCTATCTAGGATACGCGAACATGGATAGAATTGTTAGACTATCCTCAAAGAAATTGGTAAGTGGTTTGTCGGATATCACGTTTAAGAAGGATATGGTATGCGTTAATTATGAAAATAAAAAGGCAACCAGATCCTCCTTTAAATCAATAAATGTTTGACAGCGATAATGAAGATATCGGAATGAAGTCCAACAAAACCCCTAACGATACAACAACTGGTACAAGTTATCTGGAGAGCTTGCCAAAGAGGGTGTGATTCATGGCTGATCATCCAGAAGACTTGGTAATAGGTGATGTATCAAAAGGAGTAAGAACTTGTTTCTCAAATAGAGATCTTGTCGCAAATATAGCTTTTATTTCACAAATAGAACCTAAAAATATTTCTGAATCATTCATTGATGAATTTTGGATATCTTCTATACAAGATGAATTGAACCAATTCGAGAGAAATCAAGTTTGGTAACTTGTTCCTAGACCTAGTGATTACTCTGTAATTGGCACCAAGTGGAATTCTGAAATAAACTCAGTGAGGATGGACAAGTCACACGTAACAAAACATGTCTCGTAGCTCAAGGCTATAATAAAGAAGAGGGCATTGACTATGACGAGACTTATGCTCCTATTGCGAGACTTGAGTCAATTTGCATGCTTTGTCCTTTTGTTAGTTTTCATAATTTTAAATTATTTTAAATGGATGTCAAAAGTGCTTTTCTAAATGGTTTTTATATATTAAAGAAGAAGTTTTCGTAGAACAACCTCCTGGTTTTGAAGACTTTAAATTTCTAAATTACGTTTTTAAGTGACGAAAGTCTCTCTATGGACTCAAACACGCTTTCCGTGCTTGGTATGAGCGTCTTAGCTCATTTCTACTTAAAAATGATTTTTTGAAAGGGAAAGATAACGCAACACTTTTTATTAAAGCACATGATGATAATCTCTTATTAGTGCAAATATATATAGATGATATCATATTCGGTTCGATTAATGAGATACTTTGTGACGAATTTGCTAAGTGTATGAAGAGTGAATTCAAAATGAGCATGATTGGAAGACCTGAACTTCTTTCTCGAATTACAAATCAAGCATAATTCACAGGAAACTTTCATCAATCAAGCCAAGTACACAAATGATTTGCTAAAGAAGTTTGACATGGACAATGCAAAATCTATTGACACTCCGATGGCAACATATACTAAGTTTGATCTTGATAAAAATGGTAAACCGGTCGACACACGTAAGTATTGAGGTATGATTGATACTTTACTTTATTTATCTGCTAGTCATCCTGATATAATGTTTAGTATTTGCCTATCTAAATATTAGACTAATCCTAAGGAATCATATTTCTGCGTAGTTAAGCGTATATTGTGATACCTTAAAGGCACTTTGATTGTCTGCTTATGGTATCCCAAAACTACGTCATTTGACCTCTACGTCCTTTGACCTTATAGGTTATTCAGATGCTGATCACTACTAGAAAAAGCGGGATTAGCGACGTATTTTAGCGACTCCAAGTAAAAAAGTCGCTAAATTAGCGACTCCGTAAAAATTGTCGCTAGACGTCGCTAAATGGCGACATTTAGCGACATTTAGCGACTTTTATTAAGATTTTAAAAGATTAGTCGCTATAAGTTTAATTAAGGTCGCTAAACGTCGCTAATATATCTGATTTAGCGACGTTTAGCGTCGTAATTAGCGACGTATATATCAAAAATATTTAGCAATGTATTTAGCGACGTCTTTGACGTCGCTAATTTTTATTTTAGCGACGTTTTTATTTGACGTCGCTAAACGTCGCTAAATTTTGGTTAATTAGGGCTCAGTTTTCTTTTCCCCCATCTGTCAAAAATTTCAAACCTTTTCGATTTCCCCCGCCCCCTCCCCCCCTCTCCGGCGACCGGCTCTCCACGGCTGCGGCTACTCCGGCATCCCCCTCCTCCTCCTCGAGCTCTAGGTAATCTCTTTCTCTCTCTCTCTCTCTCTCATATGACACTTGACAGACACGACACACGCACATAGACACGACACACACATACAGACACTGACAGACACACACGACACACACGACACACACACACAGATGCAGACATACACACACAGACGCAGACACACACACTGACGCAGAATAGGGTTAGGGTTAGGGTTAGGTTTTTTTGACCTGGGGTTAGGGTTAGGGTTAGGTTTAGGGTTTTTGTTCAGGGGTTAGGTTTAGGGTTTTTGATCAGGGGTTAGGGTTAGGTTTAGGGTTAGGATTAGGGTTAGGTTTTTTGACCTGGGGTTAGGGTTAGGGTTAGGGTTAGGTTTAGGTTTAGGGTTTTTGATCAGGATTGATTCCTATACATTCATAAACCAAATATTATCTATTTTTACTGTTCAATATCAATTTCTTAATACTTCCCTGTGTTAATTTTTAAGTATTAGAAATTGCAACACATGCTAGAAATTATTGTCTAGGTTGATTGAACGATCAACATCTTTAAAATATGTTTAGTTATCATATTCACTTATATGTAGCATATGTATATTGGTTAATTTTACTATTTAGTGGTTAGGTGTTATTGTTAGAACTGTATATTTCTAACTTTTACATCTTATTGGTTTAAAATGATTAGTATATAAGGCTCATAATATTTACTAAGGCATACTAGCTGAGCTAAGAAGAAAGGTCTTTGACCTAAGTAAATTCTATTGAGAAGAAAGGTCTTTAGAAACTCATCGCTTAAGTATTCACTATTTTGATCTAATTCAAACACTCTTGCTGATTTATTTCTCTACTCTATATCGATTGTCCTATGAACTAGTGGCTCTTTCTCCTTTTTTTTTAATGAAAAAGAAGTTCGAGTATTTTACCTATGATAAAAAATTCACTAGTAGGATATAACATAAATGAAAAATAATATTTTTATCCTGCTTGTTAATCTTATCTTCACAAATACATTCTAGCCTAAGGTGCCACATGTATTTGGGATTAATATTATCTTTAAAATCTCTTAAACATGATTGATTAATGTTAAATACATTATTTTACAATACAAACATACAGATGATTTATTAATGTCCATAATCACCTTTCTCAAAACTGAAAGGGATAAATATTCATCATCATTAGTATTATCATCTCCATCATCAACACTACCAATAGATTTGTATCTGTTGGTTGACTAGATACATCTTATAGTGTTTTTATTATTAGGACAAAATGTTTAGCAATAGATATATGGTATCATTATTATACTGCAACAAACAGCTAATTCTTTGTGAGTCATCTAATTCTTCCATTCCGCATTATTAAGGATATGTCTTAAGTAATATCTGTTATCAATTATATTCTTTGTTTTCATCTATCTTACCAGATGGCACCCAAGAGAGCGACACCTCCTACTGTTAAGGAGGAAGTGATGCCTCCTACTGTTAAGGAGGAAGTGATGCCTCATACTGTTAAGGAGGAAGAGATACCACCTGCTGTATCTTAGACGGGGAGTTTCAGTCACCCAGCACCTATAGCGGCTGTATCTCAGACGGGGAGTTCCAGTCACCCAGCACCCATAGCGGAGCTTGATAACATAAACGTTGTTTATGCGCAGTATTTGAGGGACTGGTATCTGCCCCGTTTTGGATATCCTTGAGATTGATACTGTGATGTTTCATATACTTATATATTATGCATTTTGTGTTACTATGATACTCTGATACTTATATATTATGTATTTTGTGACGCTGTTTATGCCCATTTTGTGTGACTGTGATACTGTGATACTTTTATGACTGTGATACTTTTATTGTCTGTCTATAATATTTGTGTGTATTAATTGTATGACTGTGATACTTTTATTCATATTAAATATTGTTAATCCGGTGTTGAGTGTTCCACCGAAGGGATCGGCGAACCCATAGAATTCAACGGAGGGTTGCTCCGGGTCTATTTTTAATTAGAAATTTATAAATTACAGGAATAATAGTTTGGAACAATTCAGTTTTTTTTATAAATTTAGCGACGTATTTAGCGACGTTTAGCGACGTCTAGCGACATTTTTATAAGTCGCTAAACAAGTCTCTACTTAGCGACGTGTCATTAGCCGTCGCTAAAGACGTCGCTAAATATGTCGCTGTTCGTCGCAAATTACTGACATGGCAGTACTGCCTGGTCATTAAAGACGTCGATGTTACGTCGCTATATAAGTCGCTAATTAGCAACGTTTAGCGACATTTAATTACGTCGCTAATTAGTGACTCAGAGTCGCTAAACGTCGCTAAGTTAGCGACACGTCTAAGTCGCTAAAAAACGTCGGTATAGCGACGTTTAGTGACGTTTTTTCTTTCAGCGACGTAATTATTATCGACTTCTGTAAAACGTTGCTAATTACGTCGCTAAACGTTATTAGCGACGTTTTTTTGTCATTTAGCGACGTTTTTGGTCGTCGCTAATTTGACTTTTTCTGGTAGTGGATTTTGTCGGATGCAAAGCTGGTCGTAAAAGTACTAGCGAGACTTGTCATTTTCTAGGAAAGGCATTAGTCTCTTGGTTTAGTAAGAAATAAAATTATGTCGTATTATCAGCTACTGAAGCTGAATATATAGTTGCATGACGTTGTTGTGCACAAATTGTGTGGATGAAACAAACCCTAGAAGACTACAATCTATGCTATAAGAATATTCTCATTTAGTGTGACAACACTAGCACTATTAATCTCACAAAGAACCCTATATGTTATTCATGCACTAAATACATAGAAATCAGACACCACTTTCTAAGAGATCATAAGTTACACTATTACATAAGTTTATAATTTGTTGACACGGAATATCAACTAGCAGACATCTTTATTAAATCCCTAGCTGAAGAGTATTTTAACTTTATTCAACAGGAATTAGGGATTCTAGATTCTACTGTAATATAATTATACATATTTCTTATTAATCTAAGTTCTTTAAATGTAACGATTATTTTGGTACACGTTGAAAGGGTCCATCTGTCAAATATGTGTAAATAGTCTTAAGCGACACGGTATTTAAGCTTCTTTGGACCACCGCTAGCTGGGATCCGGTCCCTACAGCTAACCCAAGATGGTCAATACTTTATAGGATAAAAATTGATTAAGTAATATATAGAAATTATCTTCGATAAAATTCAAGCTTTATTCTATGACTTAAAAATCTTGAAGTTCAACTTCATATATAAATAATAGATGTTACATACAAAATGAATCATGGTTCAAAGGAACCGACTTCGAACAGAGTTCAGACCGAACTCGGTTGCCTCTGTTCTATAATTCAAGTTGTGTGGACCACACTCTTTATATGTGGCTACATAAATCTAAACCACCATATTTTCGGGATCAAACGACAATATCCACCCTCCTCTTAATATTCAACCTCCAAACCCTAGGTTTTAGAAACCCTAGTTCTTGGATATATCTCTCCTCAAGTGGGTTCAACTCTTCGAAGTTCAGATCTATGCTTATTTTACCATTCTCTTCTATCCTACATTATCCTTTTAAGGTATAATCTTCGCTTCTCTTCCAATTTTTATAATTGCTTCAAAATTGTTTAGGAAGAAAAGAAAGGTTTTTGATGTCTCTTCATCCAATCCTCCTCAATAGGAGACTTCTCATTCATTGTTTAGTCCATCCATGTCCAATGAGGATAATTTTGATGGATTCTTATTCACATATCTTGAGACTTCCATGGAATGGTTCGACGATATTCGTGAAAGGAATGTCTGCACTGGAAACCCTTTGAACTTTACTTTGTTTCTGACATATCTACCTACCCAACTTTAGGGATCTGGGATTAGAAGACCTTGTCGTTACACGAGACTGCATTTTGCTAAATGTTATTCGCATATTTTATTGCAATCTATCTTGCACACACGGGACTATACGGTCACGAGTTGGTAGTATTGATATTAAATTTAATGATGATGACTTGGGGGAGATACTTAGTATTCCTAATAAAGTTGAACCAAATTTACGTTTCAATATGACATGACTCTTGACTCGTCTAGAGACTCGATGTATAGTCACAATCCGCGTCCACCCAGACATCTCCTCCCTAAGCATTTGAACAATTGGTTTTATGAGTTACATCATATGGTATTCTCTTTCATCATCCCCAAACACTCTTCAACTGATAAAATTACTATGTTGGAGACGACAGCACTCTATTATTTGCACTTCAGTATTCCTTTCAGTCTACCTAAGACTATTATTGAGGCCATGATTTGATGTCGCAAGAACAAGGGCAACCAACTTTATGCATGTACTTTCCCATCATATTTAATCATTTCTAAATTCCTATGGATGACTGTCCCTTCCTAATTGAGCTAGTATATCTTAGTAAAGCCCGTAGGACTGAACCTACTCTTTCTCCTGCTGCTCCTCTAGCGGAAGGTTACTCATTCGTATATCCTGATGCACCTCTTGCCTCTCCTGCTATTGCTCCTCCTATACCAACTGCTCCACCAGTCACTTTAGACTCCATCCAGGCTATGCTCCAGGATTGTTTCAGATTAGAAGATGATCGTTATCGTGCACTGTACTATCGATCTACTCTCCAGGCCTAGGCTATATCCAACACATTGGCGAATATTCAGTTTGGACTATCTCAACATCCAGCCGGGTCATTTTTAGCAGTTCATGATCCTACTCGATCTGGTTATCGCATTGACGACCCATTCATTCAGCGATACTTCGACTCAGCTACAGCCTACTATGATCGTAACAGTTCAACAAAGACTGATGATGATCATTAGTCGTGGCAGAGCTTCTAATGCTTGGACATTTAGATAGATAGATCTTGATGATGTTCTACTTTAGTTTTAGTTTGGTCTGCTATGTTCTAGTTTGAGTTACTAAGTTTGACACATTATGTTAAGTTTTCATTATGGTTTTAGTTTTGTCTATGTCATGAACTACTTTGCTTTCATTATTTTAGTTGTGACATATGGTTTGATTATCTAATTATAATTTTGGTTCTACTTGATGCAATGATATCGACACTTTAGTTTATTCTATATGTAATTTTGGACTGTTATATTCCATATTGTGTGTTTCTATTTCACTTTTGTGTTTTATTATATATTGCCTCACCTTTTACGGGAGAGTAATCCACTTAGATAAAGTGACATCGGGAGAGATACACTGATACACTGATATTCAAGTTGCTGCATGAATAATTGTTGTATGAATAAAGACGATAGACGATACTTCAAAGTTATAATGTATTCACGCTCTCATTGCGGGGAAGCTATCGTTATTTTAAGTTATCACTACCAATTCTATATTGTCGTATTAGTCGCGGTTTGTCAATTTATCAAAATGGGAGAGATTATTGGCCCATCTGGTCATGGCCAACCTAATTTCGATAATTAACAAAACTACGATTTGATACACTGCAATATGGTTCAACTGAAGACTGTTGCTACATCACTGAGACAAAATCAAAAGCTGCTACTTCAAGATTGCTATCATCGCATTTGGTTATATTTTACATTTTGTTCTGTATTTTATACTTTATTTTGAGTCTATGACTTATGTAAATTGGATCACATTATGGCAACTAGATGCACCATAATCCAAACTCCAAAGTCCAAAGTCCACTCAAAATGATCCTACCTAAACCCAGACCTAATCAGCATTCGAATTCAACCAAGTACCTAGCCCAAACCAAGTCAAAACAAGCCTGAAACAAACCAAAAATATTCTGGAAATGGAGTAACCGAACTCGGACCGAGTTTACCCCGTACTCTGCTCGAACTCAGATAGGGTAAAACTAAAACCCTATTCAGACTCCTCTTCCAAATGACCAGGCTCATAACGTTCGAATTTATGAACGTTTGAGGACCGAACTCTGCCAAAACTCGGTCTCAGAAAACCCTATAAATAGAGATAATTTTGTACCATTTCAACTCACTCATTCACTCAATCCTTCTTATCTACCCTCGAGTAATATTTTGAGCCTAAACTTTCATATTCCCAAGACAACTCTCCCATCCTTCTATTGCCAACTGCGATCTCAGTTAGAAGTTTGTCTCGAGTTGTAACGAACATGAAAATTTAAGTCTGCTTTCGCAAAGTCGGAAGTCGACGTGCTCTTTGGATTAAAGCACATGGTTGTAAGAAGTCAGCAAGCCTTCAGATCAAAGCTTGTAGAGTATTTGCTATTTGTTACAATAGTGTATTTCACTCCGAGCAAAATTTCTCGGGACTGGACTAGTCCTCCACGAGAGAAACCAGTATAAAATTTTGGTGTTTGCGTTTACTCTTCTCAACTCTACTTTACATACATATATACTTGCTTTATTGCTGTTACATCTTAGTTGGTGCCTTGCATTAATTTTTTTATTAGATAATTATTTCCTCTCCACTCTATTCACCCTTCTCTAGAGTTGTCATAATAGTCATTCAGAACGAACAACAAAACTACATACCTGCAAGTATTCCAATAAACGTAGAAATTGTAAGTACAATAATATGCATGCATTTCATATCTGCATGTTATCGAAAAAATTATTTAGTGAGTCGGACTCACAAGCTCGGCTCCATAATTTTTGAGACCCTAGACAAGTCCCAAAAATGAGGCACACATTCCTCTGTATTATTTTTTATAAATTTAAAATCCAGCAAATCTAATAAATTCAAAATACAATATAATTAGTCCTTGAATACAAAAAATAATGAGAGAGAGAGAGAGAGATAGAGAGAGAGAGAGAGAGAGAGAGAGAGAGATGGTATTAGAGATTTAGAGAGAGGCTATGAGAGAGATGATATTAGTCTAGCAAATACTAAAATTTATATAAACTAAAGACGAAGAAAAAGACGTTAGAAAAAAAAGAAAAAAAAACATGCATGGGTACTTCTGTTGAGGGAAAGAGAGATTGTTTTATTTTCTTTTCCCCATGGGAGAGAGAGAGAGAGTTTCCGTTAGAGAGAAAGAGAGGAGATGAAGAGGCATATTAGAAATAGAGTGACATTTTATTTCTTTTCTAGATTTTATTTGATTATCCAAAGAGTCATGGATTTTCTAGAGTTTTTTTTTTTTTGTCTGGACCCAAAAAAATTGTTGCTTCAAAAATAAATTCAAAAAATAAAAATAGAGGGCCCATGTGGAAAGATGTTCTAGACAGCTGTCTAGTCTACCTCTCCCTGAAGTCGGTCCTACGGACTCACCACGTGGCAGTAATTAGTATGATGTTCTCTAATCATGTATTGGAACACTACTAAGACTAAATTAGAAACCAACAAAACTGGTGTGGCATATATTATTGGTGAAATTTTTTAATTTACCACTGCTCACTGAATATTTCCTTTATCCCACCCATATATGATATATCCCCGCATGACAGAGACATAACATACATGTGGTGTGTGGCAATATCGTAATTACGGATGCTGTGTCATACTCGTAGGTATGCTCCTGTGCTGGCGCCCTCTCTGAGCGCATGTGTACAGCGTGTCTTTCCACACGCACCCCTCCCCAAAACAGCGACGTGTCCTCGATGTGTGTTTTATTCCCGACATACGAAGCAGTGTTGCGCTTCTCGATACGATCGACGACACGGGACATCATCAAAATTTCATAACTGCCCCTCTCCCACCACTGTTCGTACGAACTGGAATGTCCAATCGGATGGGACGCGCAACTCTGCTGCTGCAGCAGCAGCTCTTTTCTCTTTCCTTTTCACTGCGATGGGACGTTTCCTAACAGCTTTGATCGGACGGCCCGAATCTGGAGGGATTCTTTGGGGGGTTTTTATGGTATTATGAATACTACTGCCGTGGACAAAATGGAGAGAGAGAGAGAAGGAGATGGGATCACGCGGGCTATACTATTGTGACGTGTCTGCTGCTGCCTACTTCTGTTATGGCTCAGCTCTGATGACGTGCCAATATAAGCAACAACCCCTTTCTTTTTTCTTTTCTTTTTTCTTTTTTCTTTTTTTTTTTTATTGTCAAATTCTTTGGACCCTTGTGGTTACCAATAACACAGCAAATAAGCCAAACTGAACTAAGCTTTTATAAGCTTAAACTTGGTTTGATTAGAAATAATCGAGTTCGGGTTCAAACATGATAAGATTTTTTTTTTTTTTAGAGCTTGAGCTTGTTTATATTAAACTTGAGCTTGGCTTAGTTTGAGCTCGAGTTCGACTTGATAAGCAAGCTTGATTCAAGCTCAATAAGTTCAAAATCAAGCTCTTTAAGCTTGATTTCAAGTTCGTTCAGCTTTATTTTAAACTCATTAAACTTGATTACAAGCTTAACGAGCTCGATTTCCAGATAGAAATGCTTGAATTCAAGTACATGCAATATTAACAATTTATTTATAAAAATTCAATAAAAAAAATTCTTAATACCAATTAATAAGGACATAAATATATAATGCACACAACTATATTGTTAACAAACCTAAATAAAATTAGGCTTCAACAAAGAACAAATTTAAATTTAAATAACAAAACAAATTGGTAGACTGCCAGCAACAAGCTCCTAAACGAGCTTCTAAACGATCCAGCTTACGAGTCAGCTCACAAGCTCATAAACGAGCCAGTTTGTGAGCTCAAACGAGCTGAGTACTTCTAAGCTTGAGCTTGGCTCGTTTATTAAACGAGCTTGAAAATGAAGCTTGAACTCAGCTTGTTTACTAAACGAACCAAGCTCAAATGATCTTTAACCGAGCCGAGCTTCGAACAGCTCGTGAACGACTTGGCACATTTGCAGCCCTAGTTATCGAAGAGACATAAAAGTCTTAGCTGGGTAACCGAAGATCGGTGGATCGAGCCACGAAAGAGTATTATTACTTCAATTTATAAAAAAATGGTGGTAGTTGGGTACAGCGGGCCCAAAAGGCATGCATACAATACAACATGGATAAAGTCCCGAGCGTTACGCTGGATATCTCAAAAAAAAAAAAATTATGTTAGCTTTATTTTTGAGAAATTTTGACTTATCCCCTACTTTATTTACCATATCTAAGGGTGCATCCCACTATATAACCATAATGTATAAGTTCTACCACTTTTAATAGAATTCGTTCATGAGTAATAAAAAGCCCCTTATGGAGACATTTTATAACCAAAATACCCTCTCTTTGATCTTTTAACTTTTGTTTTTTTAATTCCTAAAGTACCCCTCCCTTCTTTAAATCCCTACCGCCTTCTTTCTCCCAATCTCTCCTCTTACTCGAAGATCCCATGGATGTAACCTACCTCCCCCCCCATCTCTCTTCCATTTGATCTCGTAGCCTATTAGAAAATATTTAGGGTTCATAGAAGCTTCAGCGAGCTCCCATGGCAACCTCTACAACTCAGATAATATGAAATTGGTTTGAGTTATTTGTATTTACACCCCCCCCCCTACACACACATTTCTCAAAAATCAGGCATTTTTTTTAGGGGGGTGGTGGGGGGGGGGGAGGGTAACACTAATTATGAAGGATTGAGGGGGTACCACTAATTAAAATAAAAATGTCGGGATAATAGAGTTTGCATTATGGATTGGGGAATAAATACAAATAACTCAATTGGTTTGAGTTTTTCTCTTGAATGTATAAAAGATTTTGATTATGCGGTTTGCCCTCTCAATTGTTGTTATTTTCTCTTTTGTTTAGGAGAAATGTCAAATATGCTCGAAGAACAACCACCTTGTAGAAGAATGTTCTTTCTTGATTTCACCTTGAAAGATCGAAAACTACAAGGGGATTAGGTACCTTTCAAAGTCAAATACTAAGGCAAATCCGGGAAGAAAATTTATGAAGTGCCCCCTCTGCTTGGATTTTTAATGGCTAGATGTTGCTTTTTTGGGTTCAAGCTCTAGAAGTTCTTCTTCAAAAATTGAAAGGGATGAGTCTAGATCGAAGAAACCTAGGAGATTAGAAGAAGCCAGCCAACATCCAACGTTGGTCATAAATCCTGCACAATCTGATGACGAGCAAAGGACATTAGTCCAATTCGACGTCAATGAGCCGTTTTACACAATATGCTACAACCTACGGGGGTATCCTATCAATTAGGCCCTATTCTGAAGCCGAAACCGTAGAATCGATCTATGCTTCTTTTGATACCCTACCCTCCGTTGAAGAAATAAGTGCTCCAGCCACATGTATACGCAAGATAACGACACTAGAGAAGATGCTAACGTCCACATGCAGAACATGAAAGCAAAGCTTGAAGAGATGTGACTTCTTCTGATGACCTTGATGACACAACGAGGCCCAGCAGCTGCAACCCCTCAACCAACCAATGAAGGCAACCAAGAGGCCGGTGCGGTATATTTTTCCCTAGAGCCCGAAGATGTAGGAAGAAAAATAAAGCACGAAGCCGCAATTAAGTGCCAGGAGGGGATGTTCTAGTCGCTTATCAACCGAGAGAACCTCCAGAATATGGGATTGGGCATGCCATACCCGATCGAGTGGGACGAAGCAGTTGGACCCGCCAACTACAAACCACAAACTTTCGTGCCGTACGAAGGTCTAACATCGCCAAGCCAACACCTCTATCATTTCAAGTTGCGGACCTTCGACATCTCGACAAAGGATGCCCTTCACGGAATGCTCTTTATTGGAACTCTCCGCGGACTAGTATTTGAGTGGTTCCACAGTCTCTCTACGGGATCCTTCAAGTCATCGAATGACCTAGAGACGACTTTTCTCTCTCGCTTCTACAAAGAGGACATCACTTTCAAGATGACTTCCTTAATCAACTCCAGGCAGAAAGAAGGGGAGTCAATAAAGGACTTCAGCGAACGCTTCTACATATTGGCTCTCAACTGCCCGCAAGGTATTTTGACAACCATGCTCACGAATACATGCAGGAAATTTTTTATACCGCCAATCAAATTCTGTCTCGGAGTTATGTTCAGGAACTGGACAGTCCTGATCGATGGGGCTAAAACTGCGGAGGAACACACAGAGAAATTTGACTAACTGGGCTTCTAGAGAGTTAACCCCGATGGGAGAAGACGGTTCCGGCAGGACCGCAACAAAGGAAAGGATGCTATGGTGGTGAACCTTTCCATGGGAGACTCGTCAAGACAACTGCAGTCACGATACCAAAGGATGCCACGCAACTATTCATTCGACGAGTGCTACACTATTTCCATCTTCTAGGCCCTACTCAATGGTAATAAGATCCAACTTCCTAAAATCTGGAGACCCGAAGAAGCGAGACACACTAACGATCCTAAGTACTGTGAGTATCATCGTGGGAAATCCTATAATACAATAATATGTTCTCAAAGACAAGATCCAACTGTTGATCGAATCTAAAGTCCTCACATTATGCAACGAAGAGAAGAAAACTACCTCCAACATGGTGTTTGTCCAGTTTGATGACTTTTCTCCAGAGCATATACTTGACAGCACGATCCTCCCTCCTACAACGGAGTTAAGGCTCGTCAACCTATCTCCACGGTACAAGGACTACAACTTAGTGCCCCCCACGCTAAGGAAATGGGAGATCATGTAGGTATATCCCGACCTCCTCGAATATGAGCAGTGGACTTCTTCCCTGAGAAGATCTCGCTCTTACAACTCCACTACTCTGGATCAAGAAGATCCTCTTCCTACTAGTATCTTGTCTAATTCTGAAGAAGATATTCATGCAACCGATACAAGTGCTACTCTGCCAGGAACCACAAGGATAAGTCGAATATACGCAAAGAATTACGACCAAGTTCCCAGCAGAAACTTGAAATCCACCTCAACAACAAATCCCACAAAAAACATATCAAAGTCCTCAGCCGCAAAAAAAGCCAAACAGTCCCGGTTTGACAAGGCCTTATGGAAAAATACGTCACAAGGTCTCGTAGAATCGTACTCATTCAACATTCTGACTAAGTTGGCCAATATCTCGGCTCGGCTCTCCGTGCACAAGCTCTTGCGTCCATCCAAGGAGACCAGGGATGTACTTCGAGAAACCCTCATATAGGCGGAGTCCTATTAAACAAAGATTATGCCTAGCCAAAAATGAATGATGAATGTTCGCGTTGCCAAAAACCAATTCAGCAGATTTACAATATTATTTTCTTGCAGGAAGAGATATTGTTGAAGCACAACCAGCATGATCAAACTTTGTACATTACCAGGTACATTGGCTCAATCAAGGTGGACCAGATGCATATCGATCCAGGATTATCTCTAAACATCATCCCCAGAAGTCTCTTGAAGATGCTGAATATATCGATTCATCGTCTATCAGCGACCAATACAGTTATCCTTGGCTTCAACACCGACCGCAATACTCTCTTTGGTAAGATCCACTTGAAGTATCGCATCGGGGACCTTCAAACAGAAGTGATGTGCTATATCATCGACGTAGAAGTATTCTATAATGTATTGTTGGTGTGATCGTGGATTCATGAGAATATAATCGTACCTTCAACTCTCCACCAATGATTTAAATATTTAGACGTGTAAGGAAAGGTCAAAACTGAGAATAATCTCTGTCATCATGAAATATTGTTGTCCCTTTTAATAAGATGAATAGTATCAACTGAATGTTGTTATTATGTTCCCAAGAGAAATGAATACGGCTCATGAAAAATGTTGCGCATGTCAAGATAGAAATGAATAAAATTCATGCTTAAAATTGTCCCTACGGTGTGCTTAAATGAAATATGAAATATGGTTTTCGATTGTGTTTTTAAAAGATGTAATCTTAATTTTGATTCGGTATATTGCATGGAATAAACGTAGGTAAAAGATAGCAAGATCACTAATAATACAAAGTTTTCTCACATGATTACTTACTGATTGTTTCAGAGGGTATTGATTTTTTTCTCACCACTACATTCCCCAATGTGCTAACCCGAACCAGTTTGTTCATAGGTGTTGGATATCTTGCTGGTTTATCCCGAAGCGATAGTAGATCATCATTCTCAGGAGTCAAAATCAGTAGAAGAAGAAGAAGATGCATTGTGCTATTTTTGTATAAAGGGATGTAATGTATGGAATGATATCACTATATTTCTTCATAGTTCAAGAGATGTAAGACAAATTGACATATATCAGATGGCTATATACAGCCTTGTAATCTTTACAAAAGTTATAAATAAAGAGAGCTTGTTCCTTGTATCATTGTGTTCATTTAGTTTTCTGTAATATTGTTCGCTGCTTTTAACTTTGAATAGTCTATTCTGTTATTGTGCAAGTCCTGACCTTGTGCAAGCGTAACTTATGCTTGCACGATATCACGTCCAGTAGTGACTTTACGGTCATTTGGGATCGAGGCGTGACACATCCAACTACAAACTCTTCTATGCTCCTACAGAGACGACATGGTAAAATTAATTAAAGCTTCAACATGTCGTAAGGGGATAGGGAAAATTAGCTCCATTCAAGGGTCATCGACGAGCCTACAACAAAAGACTTAAAGTATATGGCACAACTATATGACATTTTCAACTACGAGGATGAGTCTTACTATTACAGCTAACATGCTATGGAAAGAGAGGTTGATCATTGCTTCACAAAAATCCATAGGGATAGGTTGCTTCAGGATGGGAGGAAAGTTCATGCCAATCTGTTGGATTCTAGCCCCAATTTGAGGTGTATGGAAGAATAGTTCGAGCATCAAAAAGTATCGACGGGGGTTACAGGGAAGGCGACAAGTATAACGACCTGTCCCGCTCAACTCAGCAAGATGAAGCGTTGGTGCAACGTCATTCGGACTTGGCATATGCAGTGGCCTGCTTCGAGTCCCGTTCGTTCGAAGCAAGTCTTTGTTCAGGTTGGTGGCTTCAGTAAACTCGTCCCTGCCTAGCCTTCATACTTAATAAAATGGATAATACATGCTAGTCACTAGACGATAACTGATACATGTTAATAAAAAGAGATGAACCTATATAACACTACCAGGATAATTAAAATTAGTGACGCCTGAAAACGTCGCTAAATGGACTAAAAATGTCGCTAAAATAAATTAGCGACATATATAGCGATGTTTTAAAGAAGTCGTAGTTAAGCTAGTCGCTGACAGGAAATACGTCGCAAAACGTCGCTATAGCGACGTTTACTACCGACGTACTTGTGTCGCTAATATTTTTCTCATTAGCGACGTTTAGCGACTCAGCTTCAATAATTTAGCGACATATTTGGTGTCGCTAAACGTCGCTAAATTAGCGACGTATTCAGCGACGTATAATAACATCGCTAAACGTCACTAAATTTTCAGTAAAAAATAAAAAAATGTCAAAAATTACTAATCTTCCTGTAATTTATAAATTTCTAATTATAAATAGACCCGGATCAACCCTCCGTTGAATTCTCTGGGTTCGTTGACCCCTTCGATGGAACACTCAACACTGGTAAATTAACATACATTTAATATGAATAAAAGTATCACAGTCACACAATACACACAAATATTATAGACAGACCCGGAGCAACCCTCCATTGAATTTTTTGCGTACAAAATAACACAAAAGTATATAAAATATCACAGTCACACAATACACACAAAATAAAAGTATCACAGTCATACAAAAAGCATAATATAAAAGTATCACAGTCACACAAAAAGCATAATATAAAAGTATTACAGTCACACAATACCCACAATAAAAGTATATGAAATATCACAGTATCAATATCGAGGATTTCCAATACGCTGGGGCAATACCAGTCCCTCAGATACTTCGCATAAACAACGTCTATGTGATCAATCTCCGCTATAGGTGCTGGGTGACTGGAACTCCCCCTCTGAGCTGGTGTCTGCCCAACAGTAGGAGACACAACTTCCTCCTTAACAACCGCTTCCAATTTAACAGCAGGTGGTATCTCTTCCTCCTTAACATTCACTTCCTCCTTAACAGTAGGAGGCATCACTTCCTCCTTAACAGTAGGAGGTATCTCTCTCAAGCGACGTGCACGTGCTCGGGTCATGGGTACCATCTGGTAAAATAGATAAAAACAAAGAATATAATTGATAACAGATATAAATATATTGTCTAATATAAAAAATATTGTGTAAATTTTAGCAACGTGAATGACCCTTCCATCTAAGGAGGTTCCGAAGTTGAGTATAGTTAGTTTCAGCTGTATCATGTTCTGTACTGTGATATTCTACCTTCTTTATGGCACACATAAAGAATCAGTTATTACTATTATATGTTATAAAGTTTTCCATTATTTGATACTTAACTGTCCATGAACTTATAACCTTTTGTTTCAACACCATTTAGCACATTTTTATATGATTGCTTGGGCCAATCTTATGTCAACTCTCTATTAGAACTAGTACTCAATTATATATGAAAGTAGAGTCTTGTGTTCAGGTTGTTTTGGTTATGTGGATCCTTAATATCTTTTGGTAAGGTCAGTGTAGAGTCTTGTGTTTAGGTTTTTGTATAAAGAATTGATAGGCAGGTATTAGGGAGTGCTTGGATTGGGTTGGAGTGGTTCATTGCTTGCAGACAATAGCAGTAGGTGTAACACAGAGCAAGAGTAGGAGCTCCAACAGTTAGCAATAGCACTGCTGAAGTTAGCAGTCCTTTGGGGGCAATGTTGAAGTAAAGTTGGGTAGGTTAGTGAGATATGGGTAAATTGGAGATGTCAGTCTTGATTGTGTGTATGTGTGTGTGTGTGTGTGTGTGTATGTGTGTGTGTGTGTGTGTGTGTGTGTATACAAGTGATAGTATGATCGCGGGGGTGACGTTAGATATGCAGTACTTGGTAGTAGCCAGGTTCATGTGTGCAAGAAGTGCACATTAGTGCACTGTGCTCAGGATGCAAGAGTGTAGGAGTGTCCAGTGTGTCTGTGTGTGTGTTTCCAAGTGCTGTGAGTGTATGCAGGTGAGGGGTGAGAATGTGACAGGGGTAAGGTTGATTAGTTATTGTTGTTGTGCTTGTGCTTGTGGTGGAAATATGATAGTTTATGCAGGTGAGGGGTGAGAATGTGTGTATTTTTTCTAATGGTAGAGTAGAAACAGCTCTCAACTAAGCATAATGGAAGAAAAGGTTTAAAATAATTGACCTAAAACTTTGGAACGAAAGATCAATTGTTGTTGTAACATATAGGCTTGAAAACTTTAAGAACATTGACATGAAAATAAACTGACATTATTTTGGCCAATTCTGTCAAAATTTTGGCAAATATCAAAAAGTTTCAACAAAATTTTGCCTCATTGAGAAGGTTCAACCACTTTGAGAAGTTTTGAACCAAGACAATCCGAATGATGATAAAACTTGAAGAATTATAAGACATCGTTTACTTATCAACAACATCCAACAGTTTTTGATACATTCTGCTCAAATTTGTAATTATGTTCTTTATTTTTTTATAAATTTTATAATTATGTTATTTATTTGTTATACATTTTATAAAGGATATGACACCAGGACCTTTATTTTTTTTATAAATTTATGTACTATCGCCTTAAAGTTTAGAAGTACTACAATGAGTTGATATTTATGTTTTTTTCCTTTGAGAAATTCGCTATAATGTTGCCTCAAAAATGGCAAAAGGGTCTGAATCATGCCAAAAAAAAAATTGACACAGCAACCATCTCGACATAAGTGGAATACACTCTTTCATCTATAAACCAAAAAGAAAACTCCCACTTGAAGCTTATGATATATATTCGTTGACAATAGACAATAGGTGAATAAAAAAGACCCCAACGCCTTGATTTCTTTTACATTCCTTGTACATATGAAGCCTACATGCCAAATTGGTCATCGCTCAAGGTCCTTAGTTAATCATCTAAACCTATCATGTATATAGCATAGTATAGAAAAAGGTACCCAAGTTTATTATTGACTCAAAATAGGGCACCAATGGCCAATCTTGAGTTAATTGTACAATTTCTTCAACGACAAATAGAACTTTAAGGGAAAAGAAACTAAAACACTACTGAAATCATCCAAGTCCTTACGGATGTAAAGATTACTGAGTAGCTGGATCATGTAAAAAGGACCAATTTGTCTACGTCTAAACACTAAATATAGGAAATGTGCTCCAAAAACCATATAGTTTATCATAGTGTTTCCTCATCTATATATTGAAAAATAAAGTAACTATGCCTCATTAAATTATGAATATTTGTATGCATATGACCTTTAACTAGTCGTCTAGTCATCATGGAAACACTTCAAACTAAGTGAGTGTGATGTATTTGAACTCTAGAGTGACACCAAACTTCATCTCCCCCCCCCCCCCCCGAACCAAATATCAAGTTTATGATGCATTTTCTCCATCAATGGATAAAATCATTGATGTCCATGAGTTTGTCAAGACTACCCATAAAAAAAGTCCCAATTTTAACTTGGCCAAAAATGTCTTGTATCAAAAAATGTCCCAATGTCAAGATATGGGGTAAGTGTACAAGTATGAGCTAAGGTATTAAGGTAACATATGTGTGTCGTGTCTGTCACATGTGTGTCATGTCTATCACGTGTGTGTCGTGTCTGTGTCAGTTTTGGGTTAGGATTAGTGACACGTGTGTATGTGTCGTATCAGTGTCAGTATCCGTCACGTGTGTGTCGTGTCTATGTCAGTGTCATGCAGTATCCTGTGTGTGTGTGTGTGTGTGAGAGAGAGAGAGAGAGAGAGAGAGAGAGAGAGAGAGTTAGGGTTTACCTAGAGGAGGAGGAGAAGAAGAAGGAGGGGGACGTCGGAGTAGGCCGCTGTGGAGGACGCTGGTCGCCAGAGAGAGGGGGGGAACGCGGGTTTCAAAATTTTGGAAATTTTTTACAGAAGGGGGGAATCAGAATCGATCCCTAATTATTGAAATTTTAGCGATGTTTAGCGACGTCAACTAACGACGTCGCTAAAAGATATACTTTGGGATATTGTAGACGTCGCTAACGACGTCGATAAATATTTAAAAAAATAACGTCGCTAAATACGTCGCTAAAGGTCGCTAAATTATAAAATTCAGCGACGTGTAGACGTCGCTAAACACGTCGCTAATTATAACGTCACTAAATACATCACTAAACTTCGCTAAATTGTAAAATTCAGCGACGTTTAGCAACCTTAGATAACTTATAGCGACTATTCTTTTAAAAAACTGAACTATAGTCGCTAAACGTCGCTAAATGTCGCTAAACAACGACTTATAGCGACGCTATTCTTTGGAGTCGCTAATATCTTTAATATTAGCGATGTATTACTTTGAGGTCGCTAAAAAACGTCGTTAATCCCGCAATTTTTAGTAGTGTAACTAAGAAAATAATCTCATCTTATGTCACATTGTATAAAATATGGAAAGAAATAACTTACTTCTAGGGGTAGTGTTTTTATATGTGCTTCACTCTGTGTAAAGTAGATTTTCTTATGTACTACTCATATTTCCTTATACTGCCACAGTATATACTTTTAAACCAGTTTAGTGCATCTCACATAGACTATGCCGCTGTTTAGAGCACTTCGAGTAATATGGGACATTTAGTTGACATGATGACTATCAAGTAGTCGTTCTAAGTCAGATATAAAAATATAGAAAGTATTTGGCACCGTTAGGTCACCAAGGCAGTTCTTGGATCGGGAACTGCATAAAGATGGAAGGTTTGTGAAGAGATGGCTCTTGAAGCATAGTACATTTAGTAAAGAAATGGGTCGGGGAGCCTAATAATTAAAGAAAGATATTTATATCATGCATGGTCACGGACAACTTGTTTACAAAGTTTAGGTTAGTTCTTGAATGATCACCAGGCACAGGGATCATGTCAGCCCGGGAGGACTATATTTAAGTCTAGGGATTCAGAAACTTGTACTAGTCTTGCTACCCGAGTGGAGGGATCACCGTCTAAACTAGCTAGCATAACCGTACTAGCTAAAGTACTAGCACTAAGGCATTTAGGATAATTGTAGCAGAGTTTACTACTCGCAACTACAGGGATCATCGTCTAAACCAGGCTATAGTTCAAGATGACTTGTGGTGCCAGTGATCCTTCATATAGATTAAGTCAGCTTGCTAGCGATATTTCGCGTGCAGGTGAATTAGTTGCACAAAGAAATGGTGCACGACACACTATAGTGTTTGAAGCTAACACTTATTTTCTACAGAGACACATTCTTGACACTTTGAGTTTATATGTTTTGATTCATTATGTATGTTGGATATCATTGATATATATCTGGGGTAGTGAAGGACAAATAGTAAGTTATGATAAGATGAATTTTGTTGCCCGCTATATGACACTTATTTATGCATGTGGTACGAGTACTTTATTTTTGCTATATGCCATGAAACTGATCCTAAGACAAGACTATAAAAATCACATAATAACAAACATAACGGATGTATTGGTTTTTTAGGGTGGGCGAGAGTCCTCTCCATCAATGCATTTCTATGTACTGATACCCTCACCAGATTGTGTGCAGGGTGTAGGGAGTTGCTCCAACCGAATTAAGGCGTGGAGTATCTTTGGCGATTTGAGGCGTGCGACTGTGGTGAAGTTTTTGCATACGGGACATAATGTATGGAACAATCATTTGTTGTATCGTTCTCAAGTTATAAGCCTCGGGGAATGATTCATTGTAATGAGAGAGAGAGAGAGAGAGATTGTATTCTCGGCTTCGAGCCTTTGTAACTTATATTTTATATCAATAAAGAGAATTTTTCTTTGCATACTTGTGTTGATTCAACTTTTTCTGTTTGGGGACCTTCTGTTTGACTCTGTAACTTTGTATTTAAATCGGCCATTTCGGTGCTTGCCTTGTGCTAGCGTAACTTAAGCTCGCACGATATCACGTCCAGCGAGGACGTTCGGTTCAACAGAACTGGGGCGTGATATTTTAGTAATAGAGCACGGCTTTACATCCTTGTCCCTTATCGATTCTCTTTATCTTCGAGTTATATTCGTGATCGATGTCATTGACACTCTCTCTAAATGTTCTGCGGGATATTCCATACAGTAAGTTTAGATACATTAGGAATCTCATACGGGTATTTTTGTTGTCCAGGGATAGCTTTGGAGAAGGCCTTGTTGGCTAAGTTGTGCGGAGTATTACATATTTAGACTTGTGTTGGTGTTAGCAAGTTGAGTGCGGGATTAAAATATTTTTGGAAGTGAATTTGTTGGGTTCGTTTCGTTGGATGTTTGATAGATATCGATATAGGTGCTATCCAAAGATGATATCGTCGACGCAAAATATAAGGAACATGCTTGGATTTTGAGGAACGAATCGGTTGGATGTTCAAGTAGACGATGCGAATTTAATTTTAAGGATTTGACGAATAGCTTGAACACTAAGTGGTTTATTGGATAACCTTGGAGACATTCGGTGGATCGAACATTTTGGAGTAGCAACGAGTCTATCATCAACAAGCGAGATAGTGTAAAATGTTAGAATGACTATTGCTTAGTTATTCGTGAATTCGAAGTGTCTCATACGGGATGGGTCTAGATGATTGAGATTAAGTTGTAAAATATTGAGATATATCGAATAAGGATTCAGAATGGATACCATAGTCGAGGAAATTGACATGGATCATATAGGATAGTATGGTTGGAATTGGATTCAATTGAGCTTCGGATTAAGTAAGGAAGAATTGATAGTGCAATTGGGCGATAACGAAATTGGACGATAGTGATTTGAAAGTTTGATTTGAATATACTAAAATGACTCTGTGGATTCGAGATGGTATCACTTGATGGCTTGAGTTAGAAGTATAACTGATTGATCTTGAAATTTGATGAATGGATACTGTATCGATGCTCGACGGATAGTATAGATTGGAACGATGGAAGAATCATGTTGCTCGAGGGATGGATATAGACGATATCGGATTTGATTCTGAATTTGGATGAGTCGATCTTGAATCAAATTCGGAAGATAGCATGGGATGAAACATAAACGATATTAGGCGAAGGAATAATTTTATGGTTGCGCGAATATACTTGACGATATCAAAGTGTATCGAGGATAAACATACTTTGGCTTGAGGATTTTCTAGTCCGATGAATGATAGATATGTTATCGATTTAATTTGTGAACTTGGTTGTCTTGAAGGATACTAGATTATAGACTATTTGGTGATCGAACAATAACGTTAAAGTTTCGAACGACTTGGCTAGGAGAATGTTGATCATGGCATAATGGTTACAACTCGGCTTGATGGATGTTGAAATTCTTAGCAATTGATTATTGACTCGGTGTAACATATATAAGTTTGGCACGGCTTGGTGAATATAAAATTTTTGAGAAGTGATCTTTTATTTAAAGTAACGAGATTGATATCTTAGAAAAAAATTGGAATCGAATTATAACTTGGATAGAATGAGAACGTGATAGTGATGTGTTCGATGTTTCGAAATGGCACTGACATATTGATTGATGTTAAGATAGACTTGATGATACAAGTGAATCGGACGTATTTCGAAGACGAGTTAGTCTAGAACTTATAGTATGTCACACTTAGTGAATTATGATTGAATATATATAGCTTATGTTGGACAACTTAGAGTTATAATTTGAGATTGGTATTAGAGAAAATTGAATAAAAAGGATTCTATCGTGCATACTTGAGGATAATAACTAAGTAAATCACTTGGATACATGTATGTCGATCATGATTCATCGAGAATAATGTCATGATAACTATACCTTAGGAATGACTTTGCTGAGCAGACTCGGACCCCTTGAACATGATGATGTGGATACTAGTAGGATTACCTATGCTCGATGTTTAGAAATCTAAGTGAGACGAGCTTGGATATAATATCTCATATAATCGGACAATGGTTTGGCCCTGGGATTGGGGTGAGTGCAGTGAATTGTGATTGAATAATGAGAATGGTAATTTGATATGTGGCTTTGACATAGTGAGCTGATCTAATAGTTAGGCATATGTCTCTATGCCAAGAGAAAGAGTTGGTTTAATTGACCTTCACTACACCAATATAGACAATTTAAAACATTAAGCTTTTTTTGGCTTTGGAACACTATATAAACATTTCTAGGTGTTGGAACACATTATATCCATTCTAAAATTATTAAGTGTTCCTAAAATTATTTTTTCTCAAATTAAATATTTATTATACTTTGCGGAATACACCGAAACTGTTTTAATTTGTGTTCAACTCCCACCTACTAGTCATGTGATATTTAAATAAAGTGTTCCAAGAATTTCTCTTTATCTCATCTATTCTAAGTTTCTATCGCCTCCTCTCTCTCTCTCTCTCTCTCTCTCTCTCTAGAGAGCCCGTGCAAACAAAGCCCTAATTTTACCTTTTTGTCCACCCTCCCTCCCTCCCTCCCTCTCTCTCTATCTCTCTCTCTCTCTCTCTCTCTCTCTATATATATATATATATATATATATATATCCCCCTCCATCCGTCCACCCGCTGGCTAGCCCCCATGCCCTCTCACTCTTTCCCCCTCCTTTCGTCCACCCGCTGGCTCGTCCCCATGTCCTCTCTCTCTCTCTCTCTCTCTCTCTCTCTCTCCTGCTCTAAATAAGATTTGATTAGGATTACGTATATAATGGTTAGGGTTTCATCATCTGATTTTTGATAGCTAGGGTTTCAGATACTTGGTGTAGCTGATCGTTTCTAGATCAAATAAATTTAGGGTTCATAAATTAAGGTTATAGATTTAGACTCTTGTTAAACCTGTTTCTTTTGGGATTAATATGACTAATTCATGTGAAATATGATTCCATGGATCAATGTTTAGTCTTTACGTTGTTCATATGTTATTGTAGAGAAATTGTTGTTGTTGTTGTTGTAGATTAAAGCATAGAAGAAAGAATTAGTATATTGTATAGGCGATATATTTAAGTTTTTTATTTTGTTGTCAATAATCAGGTTTCTTTTCACACGTTTCTTATTATATTTCTTCATTTTGGTTTGTAGGTACATTTTGGTTTCCATAGAAGTACAGTTGGAATTTGTGTTCTATATTTTCGATAAAAGTTGCCTTTTTACAGTGTTTAATTTTATTTTTTACTATTGCTTCTTTCTAACATAATAAAATGTGGTTAACTTGTTTGAATCATTATCAATTTTCTGTCCTTGATATGAAGATATATGTTAATGGTCATAAAACTGCTTGTACCATAGAAGAATTTTTTGCATTATTATCTATGATACGTGTCTAATATGGCACAACCCCATTTTTGGAGTGTTTGTGCTACCTAGAATTCCAATGATTCCATGTGAAAACAAATACAAATATGGAAAATACATATATCCTTTCCATTTGCAAGCCTATCTATATCATTTGGATTTACGACCAATTGGGTCGGGACTAACTTACTAGTTAATGAATTCGATTGAATTAAGTAGGGCAGAAAAATGGTATATCATGTTAAATAAAGTAAAAGTTGGTCTGAGATTTGCAGTATTTGGATTGACATACTTATTCTCAATATGCATTTCCCATTTAATATTTTTTTGAAGTCAGTGTTAACTTGTTCATTTTGTATGATTTTGACAGATATAAAACAACTTTATGTGATTTGCTCTTCCCTTTTGTTAAAGGATTCAAGAGACTTCTTCTTATTTATTTATAAAAGAACCCATTTTTTTTTAAGTAAGATTTGCTTGCATGAATAATTAATCTCAATAAGTCTTCAAACTAATTTAATTTATTTGACTCATGTCATACATCCTGGAGATCCTTAATTTAATTAAAATGTATTCCTATGAATTTATTGAGTATTTACTTCATTTGTTTCTATTTTCCACAGATCCATCTTATAAAAATAAAAAAATTATTGTAGAAAATACCTTTGGACAAATCATGGATGAGAAAATGGGGAAACATATAATATATTAAAGGTGTCAAACAATTCATGAATTTTGTCAAGGAGAATGCCAACGAAGAAGACTATTTTTTATGCACATGTGTTTGATGCAGAAACTCAAAGGGACACCATAGAGCTTTATTTAATCAGCATTCATTTGTTGTCAAATGGTATTTATCAGAGCTAGGTTCTATGGGATCAGCATAAAGAAAAATCTATAGAGTCGATGAGCCACAAGTCTACAACAATATACAACCTGACTCAATAAAAGAAGCTGACTAGCCTATGATGGAGGAACTTGTTGATGATGTTTTCAATGTGAACAATTTGGGGAAGGAGTATAATTTAAAAGACATGAATACTGCACTTGAAGGTGGAGAAGGAGGCGATCAAACTGTTAGCTTTGAGATTGAGATGAATGAGAATAGAAAATACAAGAGATATAGGGAGATGGCAACACAACCTCTGTACAATGGTTGTCCTAAGGGTAAGACAATGTTGTCTACCATTATCGAGTTATAAAATTTTAAAATACGATACAGTTTGACTGGAAATAACGTGACTGCTATATTGGATTGAGAAGCCTTTATATATAGAAAACTGTAATCTTCCCAAGAACTACCCACAAATAAAGAATATGATTAAGGACTTAGGAATGGATGTGAAACCATCCATGCATGTAGAAATGGTTGCATCCTATATTGGAAGGAATACAAGCAACATCATAGGTGTCCCAATTGTGGATTCGGTAGGTATAAGCTTGTCTTTGAAGATGACTCTGAAGTAAAAAAATAAAATAAAAAAAGGTGTCAGAAAAGAACCAGCCAAATTTGTGAAATATTTTCGTTGATCCCAGGCTAAAGTGATTCTTTAGCATTCCTTGGATTGCAGATGCAATGACTTGGCATAATAAGGAAAAAAAAGATAGAAATCCAATGAGACATCCATACGACTCAGGTCAATGGGATTCAGTCAATATCAATTGGACATATTTTTCTACCAAGGCTAGAAATTTATGGCTTGCAATATCAATTGATGGTTTTAACCCACATGGAACTCAAAGCAGCACTTATTGTTGTTGGCCGATGATTGTAGCACCTTTAAATTTCCCACCATCTTTGTGTATAAAAAAAGGAGTTCTCATTGTTGACTTTATTAATATCAGGGCCCAAATCACCAGCAAACACATTAATATCTTTCTAGAACCACTTGTAGATGAGTTGAAAGAGTTATGGGTAAATGGTGTGCCGGCGTGGGACATATTTACTAAAACCTATTTTACAATGAAAGCAATGTTGATATGGGGGGTCCATGATTTACCTGCATATGGAACACTATTTGACTGCAATATTCAAGACTATAAGGCGTGTCCAGTATGTGTCGATGATATTGACTCTGAGCATCTTGAAGACTCGAATAAAGTATATTATCGAGGCTATCATTGATTTTTAAGGCCTGACCACAAGTTTAGAAATGATAAAAGATTCAAAAAGATCGTAGATCATCGACCAACTCTACGACAATTATCTGGTGAAAAAGTGGAACAACGAATTTATGAAATTCTTAAGAGTAATGATGGGCGAGGTCTTAGTAAAGTCACTGGGAAAAGGAAAAAAAGTAAGAACATAGGTCAAAAATGCAAGGTTAGGCCGATGAAGATGCCAATCAGGATATTAATTCTACTATTGCACCTCCATGGTCGAGAAGGTTGATTTTGTTTTATTTGTCATACTGGAAGTTTTTTGAGGTTCGTCATAACATTGACGTCATGCATGCTGAAAAGAATGTCAATGATCACTTATTAAGCATGTTGATGAATGTCACTAGGAAAATAAAGGATGGGTTGAAGACACAAAAAGATTTGAAGAAATTGGGCATAAAACAATTGTGGTTAGTAGAAGTAAAAGAAACCGAATAAACTTCAATGAAGAATTTTTTCGTTGCTTGAAAGATTTAAAATTACCTACATGGTTTTCCTCTAACTTGAGTAATTTGGTGACTATCCAACCTCCAGAGCTAAGGGGGCTCAAATCGCATGACTATCATGTGATTATTCAATACTTGATTACAGTTTTGCTTAAACATGCTTTTAGAAAAAAGTACTTGAGAATTGCTATTCACCGGATCAGTTTAATTCTTGGAATATTTAGACTTTGGGTCTCAGATAATACACAATATTCGTGTTTGGGTCTCCATAATATACAATATTAGTGTTTGAATCTCAAAAATGTCACTAATATCTCAAAAGTGTCACTAAATGTGTACCAAAAGTGTCACTAATTATTTTTGGTGACACTTTTGAGACCCAAACACTAATATTGCATATTATGGAGACCCAAACACTAATATTTCATATTATCTTAGACCCAAAGTCTAAATATCCCTTTATTCTTTAATATCTTATGTGCTAAAGTGATAAATAATGAGGAACTATGTAAAGCAAAGAGGGCATTGGTGGAAGCAATGTGTATTCTTGACAAGGAACTTTCTTCCTCCTTTTTTGTCATAAGTGTGCATTGTATGGTTCATTTGGAAAATGAGGATTTGGCATGTGGCCAAGTCAGACTTCGATGGATGTACCCATTTGAATGGTATACAATATTTTTTTAGAAATATATTTTGCATTTATTATAATTTTACTTATTCTATTTAATAAAAAAATTAATTATGTTATGGCAGATTAATGAAGCGGTATAAAGAGTATACCCTTAATAAAATATACATAGAAGGATCTATAGTAGAGTCTTACCTTACAGATGAATCTATGATATATTGTATGGAGTATATGCCAAGCACAAGCATTGGTATTCATAAGTCGAGTCAAGAAGAGTGGTTGGATGAGAACATTCACTTTATAGATGAGAAACCTTTAGATATTGGAAAATTCATCGAGATAAATAATGTATAATTTGAACAAGTACGAAGATGGGTACTCTACCGACTTGAAGACGTGGATGATTGGGAAAAGTAGGTTTGATCCACATATTTTAGCTAAATGACTATTATACTTGTTAAAAGTATGAGTTATTTTCATTGTTGTAAATTTATGTAGTAAGTATGCAGAATATTCCCAAAGGACGTCTGTCTAGATTCAAAAAAATGAGGCTACTAAGACTTGCACAAAAATCAAGGAATTCATTCCATGGTTTTGTGATGAGGTATTTTACATAAGCTAAGTCACATTTTCTTACAAGTTTGTGTGTCACTTTTAAGTTTAGTAAATAGTGAATTCTTTTGCAATACAGTTACAGACGGCTAGGAAAACCAATACAACCTTATGGAGATTAGTCAACGATCCAATGTATAAGGCAACAAGATAAAATAAATATTGTGTCAATGGTTTTGTCTTTTCATCAACTTCTTCCGATACAAATTTGGTGACTCAGGACAATGGTGTATCTATGAAGGCTTATACTACTTTTTGTTGCTGGTCAAAAAGACAAAAATTCAAAGGAAGGAATGATGAGTTACTATAGAATAATTAGTGATATATTGGAGTTGGACTACATAGTTTTTAAGGAGGCTATATTTTATTGTGATTGGGTCAAGGTAAAGGATTCCAAAAATGGTTGTAAAGTTGATCCTATTTGGAATCATGTGATGGTAAATTTGAAGATGCTCAAGAACAAAGAAAAATTGGAGGAGGACCCATTCATTTTAGCTCGAGAAGCTAGTAGTATATTCTATTCTAAAGATCAAAAAGAAGATGGTTGGAATGTGGTTTTACAAATGCCCAAGTGGCTAACTAAGAAAGTTGACATGATAAGCATCCCCACCGACTATCAATCCATTTTGAATGACAATCCTAACCTACATAATTTGTTCAATTTTGATGAATGAAAATATTATAGTGTAATGCTCATATGAAAGCTGTATCTTTTTTGGATTGTAGGTCTTGGATACTCATATGAAAGCTGTATAATTTTTCTTTCTGGATAATACAAGTATATTTAGGTTTTACTGAAGGTTTATAGTCTACTGTCTTTAATGTTGTTTCTTGAAAAATAACTCTATGTTGGCAAAACTTACCTACTTGAGTGTTCTGAAAGTTCTATTCATCCAATAGTTCAATGACCAGGAGTTCTTCAAGTTCAATGACCAGGACTTCTAAAAAAATAAAGAAAAAAGTTTTAAAGGTGGTTGTTAAATGACTAGGAATTCTAAAACAATAAAGAAAACTGAGAATGGTGATTGGTGAATCAACATAGCATATTAATAGGGATGACAGACATGAGAACAGTCTATGTAGCTCGTTGAGCATCAAATTAGGAACATAACATCCAGACCACTTGTCAAAATTCAGAAGTATCTCAATTTTTGGTAACAAAAAATTAATACATCTTTCATAAAATATGTGTGCCCTCTTCTATTATCTTTACATGTAAGTCTTTATTATTAGGTTAAGTTTGAAGATTCTCTCTTACATATCTCTCATACATTTTAAAATAATTTATCTTATTTGCTTATTTGATGCATTTGAAATTCAAAGTATATTTGGTTTTAGCTTCTTTTTTTTGTTTGGTTTTAGAACCCTTTCACCCTTTCAAGCTTATCGTTAAACCTCTATAAATTTAACATGGACTCTTTCATCAATTTGTTCCCTTGACCAAGTTGGCCACATGACAGTGACATGACTGAAATATGCAGAGGATGGCCCTGACTCGGTAAATATTTAAGTATAGGAGTTCATCTTATAGAACTTAGATTTTAAGATGAGGGCATTCAGGTGTTTTTTAGTACATGCCCTGATAATGTTGTTAGCCCTTCGGATGACGTGGATTCAACACAACTTTTAGGGAATCTTGATGTCTTGTTTTGAAAATTAGAGGGTTGTCGCTTCTGAATTTTTGAGGTTTCACGAAAACATCACCTTATAATAATTATTATATATTTATTATGTTTATCAAAAGAGGGATTATCGATGAGAGCGTGGCCATTCATTAGGGAGTGGAAAGTCTTCTTCTAATTTCTAAAGGATTTTGACACTGAATAAAATTCTTCTCCCGTAACATATTTTGGTGGGAACACGGTTTAGGAGTGGGGTAGAAGAATATACCACAATTCCCCACTAAATATTTTCTTGGTATTTTGCCTAAGATAGTCCCACATTGGCGACACCACTAAATGGGTATCTCAATGTAAAACTTTGTATGTATTGATGTGTGCACATGGAGTGTGATGGGGAATATGTGGGTATCATGTAGGGGTATTTTACTAGGAGGAAAAAGGAATAACTCCTCAAAGAAAGCATTTATGCTTTTTGTCAATCTCTTGGAAAAATTCCCTTAGGAGATAAGTCCCAATGGTGCTAAGCTACTCGGACTCAGACTCGGACTTAGACTCGGACTTGGACTCTGGTTATGCAGGTTGTATGCGTGGTTGCTGCGTATGCGCGATATGCACGATTATGCAAATATACGTACATGTGCATATGCAACTATGCTCATCTGTATGTCTGCGAGTCTGCGCACATATGCTGATGTGTTGTTGCACACATGTGCATGCTACACAGATTGCACGTGACTCCGTTGATGGTGGGATTTAAAATATCAATCATTATTTTGGGAGTTGGTATTTTTATGCCCTGATCTCCCGCAGGATCGGCCGTCCACTCTAGATGAGAATTACCGTGCCAGCACTCCCATAGGATGATCGTTCCTATCATGACATGATGCTGGGCGAACAGAAGCTGCGCTCACGCAAGGCCATGTTCTAAACAGGCAATAAAATAGCTAAGCCACAGAGTCACACAATTAGTCACTAAAGCAACAAAAATTTAAATGACAAGAGTAAACATCCATTCGATAACTAGTTCTCAAGGTCGTTATAGGAGAAGCATAGAATAAACACAAGTATGATACAAAAATAAGCTCTTTATTGATCAAAAATAAGGTTACAAGCGACGCTAGGTAGAGATTACAAGTCTCTCAAGCTCTCTTTCTCTCTTAATAATAAAAGTGTGCCAAGCGACTTACAATATGGAATGATACATAGAAGATATTCCAACATTATGTCATGTATATGTGCTTCAGCCCCGGATGCAACACTCTAAGATTCCAGAGTGAACTCTACGCCTTAGTGCACACGAGGGAATAATTCGTACTGAACGAGGTTCTCCCGTATCCTGTAATTAACCTGGTGGGTTATTAATACATTGAATACACTAGTGGGCAGGCTTATCATCCGCTCACAAATCCAAACACGTTATATTAGTTTTGTGCACAATTTATTAAGTTGTCTTTCTATTCTTGCATTAGGATCAGTTTCATGGCAATGATATAAATCCTAACTTATGTTATAGTGCGTTGTACGATATAATAGTAACACGAACAAACATACCTACTTACCATTCGTCCTTCCCTGTCCAAGATACAACCGAGTTAACTAGGCACGAATATAAATATATAATGAATCAAGGATCACTTAAGCTAACATAGGTGTTGCGAGCATATTTTTGACTCGGGTGAATGATATACTCAGATTCTTTCAGGTATATTTCATAGATTATTCAGATTACTTGTTTTAATACAATGTAATGACTCGCACGCGGATTGCCGCTAAGCGAGGTGACTTAATCTATGAACATGTCAGTTGTAGTCTCCGCATGGTTATTGGGTGCTAGCCCCCCGTGCACAGTACTTGAGACTACTATGACATGAAACGGTCATTGGCAAAGCTATAAAGGACGAGTTAAAGTCTCAGGATAGAATGAGGAGCAACGTAGGTAGAGATCCCATGCTACACGCCATCCCGGCCAGAACTTACGACTATCAAAATTGTTCTGTCCAGATCGAATCGGTCCTAGTGCCCCAACGTACCGTCCACGATACCAGAATATTTATCAGTCATGTGCACAAGTTGTCCATGACCATGTATGTTGTTAACTTATCTCATTCCTCAGTAAGTTCAGTCATTCAATTTAAATACTTTCATTCTTTCATTCTTTCATTCATTCTCATTTATTCATTCATTCGTTATTCATTTATTCGTTAATCAGCTTACAGTACAGGAACTATCTTGGCGACCAAACGGTCATGAATACTTCCATGTTCAGAGTTGCCTGAAATGACTATTTGATAGTCTTTCAACGAAACTAAGTGAATTAATACATATGCATTGTGTTATCCGATCGTAGCATACAAATTATATGGCAAGCATTGAAACAGTATAAAACATAAGCATTTATAAGAATCATGCGACATAGTCTCTAGAAAACATAAGCCGTTACGCTAGTACGAGTCTAAAGTTTTAGTGCGAGGATTGATACCGTAAATAGACAAGTAAATTGGTGCATAAGAAAATCTATTAAATTACTTATATTCCTTGTTCTAGACAAGCAATACGAGATGGGATTATTCTCTTAGCTAGGTGTATTGCATTATTTATTATCATGCAAGGGATTATTTGTCTAGCGTCTAGCATGTGTCGTCCATATTTTAAGTGTGCAGGCTAAGCAAAGATAATTCATCGTAGCCATCCACCTTAGCGATGATTCACATCGGCCGAGCAATATTTTGAGTGCGCCTTTGAAAGTCTAAGTCTGAACTCTTTAAAGGCCACGTCTGAATTTTTTTGTATCAAACGAGTCATCTCATTAGGCAAGGTGGGATGGGTTATTGTACTTGTGCCGTTTGAATCGGCTTTTCCTCTTGAACACATTCTATGGTACACCATCGAATCCAACTCAAGCATCTTACTTCGTATCCTTAAACCCGTTCGAACACAAATTTTTACTCGTTTTCCTTATTTTGTATCGTACGTGTTCTTAGGTTGTTTCATTGAATGAATCTATCACTCTATCCAAGCTGGTTATATTTATACGATGGTTGCATTCTCTAACTCAGTCTTTAGTGCACCTTAGCGCAGAACATATATCGCTTAAACTGGGGAATGATCTATTGTGTACGATGATCTTAGGATGAGGCTGACTTATCTAAATCGTTATACTAGTCCACGAGAATCTAATATATTCACTTACAATTGCATTCGAGTTTAGTGTATCACTGAGTCTGGATCGTACATATATTCAAGACGTCCCCCAAACATATATATTTCAACCAACTTAGCAATAGCAAAGTCAGACAAGCTACTCAGGGAAAATCTTAACATTTCTCGTCTTACGAATCATAATAAAACCTCTAGCGGAGTCGACCAAAATCTAAGTTATTTCCAATCCAACTCAAAACCAAGCATTACACAAGCATCAAGCATAATATAGTCTAACTCATCCTCAAAGCACTTTCGATTCACTTGTATCCTCAAACTTGTCTTATCGTGTCAAACCACAAGTCAAGACGATCCTTCAATTGTCACGCTCTAGTCTCCCGTAAGTTCAATTATCCTCGCAGGATATGAAATTACCACGCCAACGCTCCCGTGGGATAATCGTCCTAATCTGGGAGTAATACATATAAGAGCAAGGAGTCGCACTCGCACAAGACAATAACGTCAAATGTTATGGTGTATCAACGAAACGATCATGACACCTTGTCATTATACTTTGTTTCATCTAAGTTATATATTAATCCATCAAGTAATACTCATCTAATAACCATTCATACCGTAAACATAATTCGCCTAACCAAATTGTCTAACTTTAATGTTACTGTTCGATCAATCTGTAGTCTACCTATAGCATTTCTCACACAACTAAGTTCAAATCTTCTAGGCAAAGTCCATTCACCTTTGTTACATTCTATTTTATCGAGTTTATCTGCATAATCATCGAACATGTTGAGCCCTGATCTCCTGCGAGTTCGATCATCCCCACTGGACCAAAAATTACCACGCCAATGCTCCCGCAGGATAATCATTCTTATTTGGGCCTGATGTCGAGTATTATCTTTCAAAATAGATTCAAGATTGTTCATACAAACTCTTGATTAAATCTGTTATCTCCTATCTTAATCATCGAACCATACATTCTTAACTTGTATCAATCCATGCTATCTTCCAACTATCGATATCATATCAAGTCTTCAAATTCAAATCACAACATCCATACTCACGCTAAATTATATTGAGTGATATCCCTCTGTAAGTTTTTATGCGTGCTATCTCCTAATGCGCTGACTTTGATTACATCCTCGAGTATTCCGTCTCAACTCAAGTTTCAATATATTTGATTAAATTCAAAATTGTTCGTACGGTTCACTAAGTTATCTTGATTCACTCAAAATTTTTTAAGATAATCCATACACCACTCAGGGTTCGAGCTATACTCAATGAATCTTCAAATCTCACTCTATCCTTAGATCGCTAGTTTATTCCTGAGCTATCACATACACCACTCAGGAATTGAGTCATCCAATTAAATCCTCAATTGTGTTCGGATCGCTCGCATACTAATCCAATTCGTTCCTTAGAACTCCTATGTGATCCCTATCCGTTGCCTCGATAAACTTAGTCTCATATATACCTCCAATCAATAGTCATCCAAGTAAACCATATTTTTGATTCATAACTTATTGAGATGAATTTTTGTCCGAACTATTCCTCAAAATCCAAGAACGATTCTTTATTTTTGCCTTTGAGATCCGATAGCGTCTCTATCGATAGCCATTCTAACTTTGACTTATCTTTATCCGAACAAAGTTCAATATCGCCCACAAACTTCTCTCACACCAAAGATTCTTGGCACCCGGTACTCAACATAACTTAGACGAAAGGCTGTGTGCATAGCTATCAAATCCAAATAATATTCTAGTTTCGCATAATAATGTGCTTAGTATTTACGTATAGGTAATCGGGTTCACACGTGACTTGTAGATTCTAGCATGAGTTTAATCCAAATAAAGTCCGACATAATTCGGCACAAAGGCCTTCGCATAACTATCCCGTTCAAGCAATCATATTATTCGCATGCACTTTCAAAAATATTTAGACTCATTATATGGAACATCCCAACGGGCTAACGAGAGAGAGAGTGTATGTAACTTAACCCATGAACGAGCTTTCAAAACTGAGAGAATCGATAAAAAGTCTAAGAACGTAAAGTTGTGCTATGATACCAATATGTCACGCCCCAATCTCCCGTAAGATTGGCAGTTCCCGATAGGTGCAAATTACAACGCCAACACTCCCGTAGGACGATCGTTCCAACTAGGACGTGATGCCACACAAGCACAAGCTGCGCTAGCACAAGGCCACGGTCCAACAGGCGATAAAATATCTAAGCCACATAGTCTCACAAATAGTCTCCAATGAAGTAGAAATTTGAACGATACGAGTAAACAGTCATTTGATAACTAGTTCTCAAGGTCGTTATAGAAAAAACATAGAATAAACACAAGTATGATACAAAATAATCTTTTTATTGATAATGAAATAAGGTTACAAGTGCAGCTAGGCCGAGATTACAAGTAGCTCAAGCTCTCTCTCTCTCTCTCTCTCTCAACAATAAAAGCATGCCTAGCGGCTTACAGTATGGAATGATACATAGGCTATGTTCCAACATTATGTCATGTATATATGCTTCAACTCCGGACGCAACACTCCAAGATTATAGAGGGAACTCCACGCCTTAGCGCACACGAGGGGATACTCGGCACCGAACGAGGTTCTCCCATATCCTGCAAGAAACCTGGTGGGTTATCAGTACATTGAATGTACTAGTGGGGAGGCTTCTCACCCGCTCACAAATCAAAATATGTTATATTAGTTTCATGCATAATCTATTAAGTTGTCTTTCTAGTCTTGCCTTAAGATCAATTTTATGGCAATGATATAAAGCCTAACTCGTGTTGTAGTGCATCATGTGATATAAGAGTAATATGACAAACCTTACAAACATAACATTCGTCCTTCCCTGTTCAAGATACAATTGAGTTAACCAAACATGAATATAAATATATAATGAATCATGGATCGCATAAGCTAAAAAAGGGTTTCAAGTGTGTTTTTGACTTGGGTGAACGATATACTCAGATTCTTTCAGATGGGTTGCACATATTATTCATATTACTTATTTCAATGTAATACAATGACTCGTACACAGATTTTTGCTAAGTGAGGTAACTTAATCTATATTAAAATGTCAGTTATAGTCTCCGCATGGTTATTGGGCGCTAGGCCTCCTATGCACAGTACTTGAGAATACTATAATATAAAATGGTCACTGGCATAGCCATAAAGGATGAGTTATAGTCTTAGGACAGAATGGGGAGCAATGTAGGTAGCTAGCACATGCCATCCCGGCTGGAACAGACGACTATCAAAATTGTTTCGTCCAAATCGGATCGGTCCCGGTACCCCGGCGTATCATCTGCGGAACCAAAATCTTTATCAGCCTTATGCACAAGTTGTCCATGACCATGCATTCTGTTAACTTATCTAATTCCTAAGTACAATTTAGTCATTCACTTTAGATACTTTCATTCTTTCATTTGCATTCATTCATTTATTCATTCATTTGTTAAGCAGCTTCCGGTACGGGAACTGCCTTGGCGACCAAACGATACAGAATACTTATATGTTCAGATTTGCATGAAACAACTATTAGATAGTCTTCCGACGAAACTAAGTGAATCAAGACATATGTATCATGCTATTCGATCGTGGCATAAATATTATGTGGAAAGATTAAAATAGTATGAAACGTAAGCATTTATAAGAACCATGCGACATAGTCTCTAGAAAACGTAAGCCGTTACTTTAGTGCGAGGATTGAAACCGTGCAGATACAAGTAAAGCGGCGCATAAGAAAATCTATCAAATTACTTCTATTCTACGTTCTAGACAAGCAATATGAGATATGATAATATCTTATCTAGGTGCGTTGTATTCTTTATTAGCATGCATGGGGTGATTCGGCTTGCGACTAGTATATATCGTCCATATTTTAATATGCATGCTAAGCAAAGACAAGTTCATCATAACCACCCATCTTAGTGATAATTCGCATCGGCCGAGCGAAAGTCCGAGCGTGCCTCTGAAAGTCTAAGTCTGAACTCCTGAAGGGCCAATTCTGAATTCATTTACATCAAACGAGTCATCTCACTGAGCAAGGCGGGACGGGACGTTGCACTTGCGCCATTTGAATCGGCTTTTCGGCTTTAACCGAATGGGTTGTTATAGTATTTAAGTCCCATATCGTCTAGGAATGGAGATGCCCCCCCTTTTTTGTAAATAGTGTCATAGAGGAGTCCAGGGAGTCCGTTCGAGTGACACAGAGACGTGACTATGAACGTTCCAGAAGTTCTCTTGTGAACTTGCTAGCTCTTCGGAGAAGATCGTCGAGAGGGCAAATATTTCTTTGAACTTATTCTATCTTCTTTCTCTTCTTCTAGTTGTAAACGTTATGTCCTAATTGCAACTATGTTTGCAAGGAAGAACATGATTTAGTTCTTGAGTTCTATAATCTGGAAGGAGTTATAATCTTATTTGGTAGTTGTAATTGATAATAGTCTATGAGGGAACCCTGGGGGTGAACCCTTGATATCACCTTCATCAGAAGAAACCCTGTGGGTGAACCCTTGATCTTGCCTTCATTAGAGAAAACCTTGTGGGTGAACCCTTGATCTTGTCTTTATCTTCTGAAATTAGTAGAGGCAATAACCTCTATTCATGTTCATCCATCTTTGATTAATCCTCGGGACTAACAATCTCAAAGTACGATCCAAGTAAGATGGAGAATAACCATGCAAGTCTTCTAGACACAAGTTTTAACAAACTTGAGAAGTATTACGGAGAGCATTAAAATATTTGGAAGATAAAGGTCAGCATTAATCTTCAACTCGTAAATGTGGATTACGTATCGACGGATCCTAGGCCTGTTAATTCGGAGGGTGATGATACTACGGTTCAGAAGATTTCTACTACAACTACTGCAAGGAATAAGTGGAGGAGAGACAACAACCTCTGCAAGTTGTTGATTCTAAAATCCATAAAAGATACTCTAGCGGAGTCATACAACAACAAGGTCCATATGACCAAAAAGGTCTGGAAGATAAGATTTGAGGAAGATAAGGCGATGTTGCCTTAAGTCAAGGAATTTATCAACTTACATCAAAAATATGAGGATGATAGTATGCCCATGGTCGACGCTTTCGTCGTGGGGGTGAATTGTCGCCAAGCTCATTCCTGGATGGAGCAATTTTAGCTCCAAGATGTACCGAAAGAAGATAGAGGTCAATCTTGATCTCCTACTACATTATATCCAGATGAGCTGAGGGCTCAAAATAATGTGGACACTATGTCCAAGCAGTTCGCCAAGGCCAACTTGGAGCATACTAGTGACTCCAAAGGAAAGCAAAAGGCTTCTCACAATAAGGCGAAGGACTTTAATTATATGAAGGTAAAGTCGGATTCATTCAAGCTAAATCCCAAGTCATATATGAATTGCTTCAATTATGGAAAGAAGGGCCACTATCAGAAAGACTACAAATCCAAGCACAAACAAACAGAGCAAGGTGAACCTCACAAGGTTGCTATGATTGTGTAGGTTATCACGGCTGGTATCGATACTGACTGGTGGGTGGACACAGACGCATCATACCATGTTTTCTCAAAGAAGAAGATGTTCACCTCCTATAAGCCTATATCTGATAAGGTTATGGTGGTGAACCAGGAACAAGCTAAAGTATTTGGGACAGGAACGATGGTATCGAATCTCACTTCTGGGAAGTCGATGAGGCTTCAGGATGTGAAGTACGTACCGGTGATTGCCAAGAACCTGGTCTCAAGAAGCCTGCTCTGTAACACAGGCTTGAGGATGGATATCAATACTAGATAGATGGTGATATCTTACAAAGGAACATACTTCAAAAAATATTTTGCACCAAAGGGATGTTCAAACTTCATCTTTTAACTCCTGCTAATAATGTTAATGCAATATCTTATTCTAGTTATTCTCTTGAGTTATGGCACAATTGACTAGGAGATGTTCATTATAAAAGGATAAACAAAATGTCTAGTCTAGGGCTTATCTCCAAATATGGGGGTTAGGAGGTTGAGAAGTGTGAGATCTGTGCGCAGACAAAGATCACAAAAAAATCATTCATGTTGGTTAACCAAAGCACAAATAAACTAGAGTTAGTGCACTCAGATATCTGTGAATTTAAACAGTTCTGCACAAAGGCTAAGATGAAGTATTTTATTACATTCATCGACGACTACTAGAAGTACGCGTTCGTCTATCTGCTCAAGTCAAAAGATGAAGCATTCGAGAAGTTCAAGGGGTTCAGGGTTGAGGTTGAATGTCAAATCGGGCAATAACTCAAGTGACTCAGAAGTGATCATATCGGAGAGTATAGGTCTATTAAATTCACATCGTTCTGCAAAAAAAATGGATTCATTAATGAAAAAAATGCTCTGTATTCTCCTCAATCAAATGGAGTAGCAGAAAGAAAAAAATAAGATACTGACAGAGATGATGAACTCAATGCTATTGAGTGCGGGTCTTTGAAACTTCTTCTGCAAAGAATCTGCGCTCATGGCTACTTTCTTTCTAAACAGAGTGTCATAAGAAACATACGATGTCAGTCCTCACGAACTCTGGTTCAAAGTCAGATCCAACTTGAATGGCATTCGAGTATGGGATTGTCTGGCGTACGTGAAGCTTCCGAACTTGAAGATTCATAAGTTGGGTATGAGAACTACAAATATTATCATCCTGGGTTATGCTGAGAAGAGTGATGCTCGAAGGTTTCTTGATATTGATTCAAATTATGTCATTGAATCTCGTAACATAGAATTTATTAAAGATAAATTTACAAGGCACAAGAACATTATTCGCGAGGATATTCCGGAGAAGTATGGGTGCATAGAAGACTAACGCCTCCAATGAAGATGTAGTCAAAGAGAAGTTATCATTCTAGAGACACCGATCGAACAAGAACTCGCAGAACCGGTGTCTAAGCAAGTAAGGAGACAGAATGATTTCAAAGATGATTCATCACCTATCATGTTTAAGCAGATCCACTTACCTATGATAAGGCGATGAAGACCAGATATGTTATCTTCTGGAGGAAGGCTATCAATGATGAATATAATTCAATAACCTCCCACAACTCTTGGGTGTTGGTCGATCTGCGTGAAGGAGCTAAATTAATATGATGAAAGTGGATCTTCAATAAGAAAATAAAAGCCGATGGAACTATTGACAAGTTTAAGTCATGGTTGGTTGCCAAGGGATTTTCTCAGAAGTAGGGGGTCGACTACTTTGACACATATGCTCCAGTAGGGCGGATGACAACTATTAGGATATTGATTTCTATAAGTGCAATTCACAAGTTAGTAATACATCAAATAGATGTTAAAACAACATTCCCAAATGGAGAGTTGACCGAAGAGATCTACATACAACTTCCAGAAGGATTTGTCTTCAAAGAGCTTGCAAACAAAGTTTGCAAGTTGGTGAAATCATTATACGATCTGAAGCAAGCTCCAAAATATGGCATAAAAAGTTTGATAAAGTCATAAGATCAAACGGCTACAGGGTTAGTGAGACGGACAACTGTGTTTACACAAAATTTGCTGATGGAAGAAGAGTTACCGTTTGTCTGTACATGGATGACATGCTAATTCTAGGTATGGATCTAGAATGTTCCACGAGGACAAATAAGTTTCTCTCATCTAAGTTTAGTCTGAAGGAGTTAGGGGAAGCTAATGTTATCTTGGGGATAAAGATCATCCGGACAGATACTAGAGTGACGTTGTCATAGTCTCATTATATTGAGAAGATGCTCACATGTTATGGATATCAGTATCTTCCAGGGATCGATACTATAAACATGTATTACAAGAAGCTGAAGCAAAATTCAAGAAAAAGTGTCAGGTAGTTTAGTGCCCCATTTCGCGTTGGCACTATGTACAAGAGATATAGCTTTGTTATCTCGAGCAGAAGCCTTCTCGAAGATTTTCCAGATTGAAACATAAGACGATTGATCTTAGTAAGTGGACAAAACTTCATTCTCTGATTCTTTCATGCCCTAATAAAGAATCTGGTTCTATAACTGCTTATGCTAAGAAGATAGTGTTCATAAGAAGAATGATAGAACCTGACTCTGTATGCTTAACTAGATAACTGTATATGCTTTAAGAATGCTTGCCTGCTTGCTTAATAGACAGAAATAATCATTAATATGCTTAACTAAAAAACTTGTAATACTTGTCTAATGAAAGAACCATTGCCATGCTAATTCAAGAGTAGATTATTGCATGTTAAGTTGTATTATCCTCGCTATTAAACGAACTGCTTGGCTTGCTAATAAAAAAAGTAAAAGATTTCTTGAACATGTCTCTTTAACTAATGCTAAGGTAAAACCAGAATCATATGCTTAGCTACAAGAGATAGAAATTTCATTCTAGATTTATAGAATCACTATCTTGCTTGCTTAAATATGTTTCGCTTACATGCTTTTTTTTTATCGTACTGCTAAGAGATAGAACTGTATGAATAACTTGAACTGTTGCATCACGACTAATAGTTCACCCTGAGGCTAAAAGTCCTTACTTACGAGAGGGTGTGCCTATTAGGTAAGAGAATTGAGAGATATGGCTCTATCGTTTGATTGAAATGTTTGATTGTTTATAAGCATGTGCATCCTAGAGATTATCTGATATAAACTTGCATTCATTTATGTGGTCTGGATAACTTGTATACAAGGATAAACACTTGAGCAGTTTCTGGGGCACTAGAGATCGTTCAACCTGGGAGAGATCAAGATACCGTGAGGCTAGAAGTCCTTACTTACGGGAGAATAAAAAGTCTATTAGTGAGATGGGCTTGTACGTTCCACTTGTTAATCCTGGAAAACCAACACTCGAGGACCATCATATAGTTAGTTCGCGTGCTAGAAATTTAGCCTTCTTGCATACCTAACTGTTTAATGCAGAGATGAACAAAGAATATAACCTTATTCATATATGCAAATTATTGCTAACTTGTATGTCTGTTGTAGGGATAACCATCCAACCAAGGGTAAGAATTATTGTATAAGTGATCACTAGTTATTGTCTATGTTCCTTATCGAACTAGTCATAAAATTTATCTTTTTTATGTGTATATGTTACTGCTGCCTTAACTGAGATGAATAGTCCACTAGCGATAGCTTATGTTCCAAAGAGTTAATGAATATGGCTCACAATTGTCACTACCATATTTTCAGAATAGGGGCATTTTTGTTATTTTGCATTAGTATGAATATTGTGTATAATTTATTTATTTATAATGTGCATGTTATATATTGTTACTATTATTATTATTTGTTAGTTAATTAGTCTATTTATTTTAGGCTTGACATTAGTGGACCACACTAGACTTGACTTGACCCATTGACTTAGTTAAATAGTTAGACATGACTAGATTAATTCCATTAAACATATTTAGACTCAAGGATAGAATATTTCTCCTATGGTTTAGTAGATACTATTTATGAAGGAATGAGAGGGGCACTTGAGTCAATTCAAATATTCCTCAACCTAACCCAAACCCTAGAGGAAGTTTATATAAACCTCTTCATTCATGAGTAGCCTCCATTTATTTCCTTTTGTTCATCCCAAATTAGAGAGCAAACCCTAATTTCTCTATTCCCATATTTTATCCCTCACATTCTCATTCCAAGGAGGATAAGGAGCTTGGCGTTGCTAAAGGAGCACTTGAGGAGGGAAGCATTGGCTTAAGGATTATGTCCTTGGTGGAAGACATTGGGAATCCATCTCCCAATAGGTAAAACTCTTGTCCCTCTTGTCATTTAAGTTTTTAATGGTGAAATAATCCCTAGAAACCTACCCATGGCTAAGGACTACCCATAGGAAGAAGAACTAGGTTCTTTGGAGACCTATTGTGAAAGTTACATTGAGTTTCGTATTAATTTGGGAAAAACTCCGAATTTGGACCACTAGGTGTTTGTAGAAATATTTTATAGATGATTTTGGAGTGGAAAGCATATTTTAAGAAGGTTGGTGTATCCTAAATAGGATACGTAGTGTCGTATCATGGTATCTCATGATACGCACGGTTAGATTTGGGTATGCATACGTATTTGTGTGATAGTTGGTTTTGTATTGTGTTATGTTTGTATAACTAAATGTACCTATATATATATATATATATATATATATATATATAGCAATGGCTATACATAGAGGTGTATGTGTACTAGGTCTAGTGAGTTTGTGTGAGAGGCTTGGGTGTTTGTGATACGAGGGAGAAAGTATCATAGTGCACTGTGTGTTTAAATATGAGTGTGTTTGTGTGAAGCAAGATGGAGGATTGAGTTCTAAGAGGGTCAGTGAAGTATTTGTGAGTAGGTGTCTGTGTGTAGGGTATTTGGGTCTGTGCACACACAGTTGAGTGCTGCAGTGTGGGTACTTGGGTATTGCTGCTGAGCAGTGGGTGTTGGTTGCATAAGAGGGTCGGGTTCAGATGCTTGGAGTTGAGAGCTGAGCTAAGGTACTTAGTTCCGTGTAGAGGCAGCAGGGTGCATTGGAGGCTCGGGCAAGTGCAGACCTTAGTGTGTGATGCATGCAATGAACTGTAGTGTACTATGCTTTCCACAACAACAGCAGCAGCAGGAATTCTAGAAATGTACTGCACTAGTTGCAGGCAGTTGAAACAGCAGTGTTAATACCACGTAATTATGAATCTAGATATTATGACTACACCTATTAGAATCACTGATTCAAATTGGTGTTTGAGGATTGCATTTATGGTGTAACTACTGTGAGGTTGCATTGATGGTCATTGGGTTTAGTCTCATTGGAACAAATTATGTTCATTGGTAGTAAAGTTAGGCATAGGTACTCGAATAATTGTTGCATATTGTGAGTAGGTTTTGCAGCAGTCTCATATTCTTTGTTCAGTTAGTATAGATATGTGTGGATTGATAGGTATCAGTTAGATGTGTATCAATTTCCTGTGGGTAGCAGTATATACAGAGTATGTTAAGAATCAGGGAGTCTGTGTGGGTAATATAATATAGAGTGTCCAGTTGGTAGATAAAGTATTGGTGTCTGTGTGTGCATAATAGGATACCTGTGCAAACATCAAGGATGAGGAGTACAGTAGCACTGAAGTATCAGTAGTATACAAAGGCAGTATCAATGTGAATCCACCTACAGGAATCCAACAACTCGAGGGGCTCGGGCATGGAAGCGCAGTGAAGTATCAGTGTATCCGTGTTCAGCTAGAAAGGAAGTGATCAATAGCTAGAGTGGTACAGCCAACTGCGGGATGTGCAGTAGAGCTACAACAGGGAGTATCGAGCAGTATCAGACAGAAGGGGGAAGCACACTGCAGTAGCAGTCACTGAAGGAGGGAGCCATCAGCACTGGCATAGCAGGGAAGTGTGTAGCACAAGCACAGCAGGCTCATGCACAGTAGAAGTATCAGGGAGACTTGGCTCGGGTCTGAATGGTCGCAAACGACAACAACAACAACTTGCAGGGAGGTAAGGAAGATAACTACTTCCAGTTCACCATACACTCTGTGCACTGATATAATGTGGTGTATTACAGTTTAAGAACAATAGAGGGAGGCTCGGTTATTGAATTAGATATTAAGGGAATGCAACAACAGTATCAGTTAGATGGAGGAGTCGGGTACCCCTACAAAGAAATGACAGTAGCAGTATGCTACAACAGAAGCAAGTGACTACAATGCAAGTTGAGTATTAGACTTAATTTGGTAATATGGGAGAGAGTGTATCTTAGAGTATCATTGATACTTATGTCCGGAGTTGAGGATTATGAATATGGCAGATAGGAAGTAGCATTAGGTAGTAGTAGTAATTTTGGACCTATGTATGTGTGTCTTACACTACACAGAGTGAGGAGGATCGAGTTTCAAGTGACTGCAGTGCATTACACTGCTTTAGGAGGCAGGCAGTAGCAGCACTGCATATGAAGACAACATTGGCAACAAGTAAAAGTAGGAAAGAAACAGATGTAGGTATATTTCAGGCCTAAAATAAAACCAAGCAGAAGCACAAGCCTTTAGAAGTGCTAGTAGCACGAGGTTGAATTGGGGTATCACTAAGGAGTGAAGTTAAGTAAGGGGGGTAGGAGATTATTACTAGTATTAGTCATTAGGTATTAAGGCACATTGGTTTCATAAGTAAATTGAGATATTAGTATCTAGTTAGGGTATACCAATGTATATGGCCTAGTAAGTTGATGTATGAGTGATTAAGTAGTAGGATATCCTGGGGTATATATGTAAATGGGTGTATAGTATAGATGCAAGTGGGTATAAATGGGTATTGTGATATTGGTAAAATATTAAGGTAAGTGTATACAAGTGTTGAGATAATGGGTAATATGTTATTATACCAAGTATCTTATACATATATTTAAGTATAGGTCATGAGCTAAGATACTAGTATGCTAGAAAGGTAAATAACTCAATGTCAAGGCAATAAGTAGAAACTCATATTTATACTAAAATATAATAGATAATAGATATAACTAGTGTAAGTAGATGTTATATGTATGGCTACTTAGTGATATTATTTAGATTGACTGGTATTGACCTAAAAACCTAGGTATAACTTAGTTTGACTAGTATTGACTATTTTGACCCTAAAAGTCAACCATTTAAGTAGTTATGGACCTAGTTTGACTGACTTGACCTAGAAATATAATTTTAACCTAATTTAGACTTATTTGTGTTTTAGAAATACCTTTTAACATGATAACTCATATATAGGTCTGTGTGACACCAGTTCGGATACAGTTCGACATTCATTGCTCAGGATGGCCGACGAGTACATTCTCTAATAGTTTTCATTATTTGATCATTTTTTATATTTCAAGTACTCAAAAATATTACATCTGATCCTTGACATTGTGGTATACGGACTAGTATATAGCTTGGATATTCAGTCATGAGATGTTATAATGGTTATCGTATTGACATCGTATACGACATTGATATTAGACATTATACATGGTATTATTATTATTAGACAATGATCGTGTATCATAACGTGTCATGGTTGGGGCGGGGTAAATCACTAGTAAGAGATGTGATCATATTCCTATTGTAAATTGTAAAACATTGTTAGTGTTAATCATACACCTCACGTATGATTAGCCAGGCCATATAGCTATCGTACAAGTTCCCAAGCCAATCACATATCGAAACTAGTATTCCAAATACTTAAAATAGTTGCAGTTTTCCATTTCAGTTCCATAGATCATATTGCCTTGAATCTGATATTGTAGTTCCTTTCTCTTTCATTTCATATATGCACTGGCTATGCCTTATTGCTTACATTGCATGTTCTCTTTACTATTTGCCATTGCATCTGTTTATTATTTTCTCTCAGTATATAGCATCCTCTATTTATTGTTTTATAGTCCTTGTTAATTAATTGGAACTACTGTTGGGTTGTACTTCGCTCTAATCCTGACTGAATATATTTTTCAGACGGTGACTTAGAGGACTGGTGTCCGACGTATTATGGACCACAGGAAGAGTAGCTGCAGCCTTGGACCTTGTATCTCGGGTGTCATTTCCGAGAGGTCGAGCCAAAATCACTAGTTATATTACCTAGTTCTGTTTTTAGATTATGGTACCAGATTTGTTTCCGGCATATATTGAGACTTTGATGTTATTGTTTGAAGTTTAGGTTATATTATTGTTTAGACTTTGTGGTTGTGTTTTGATTATTCTTTTGATATACTATCGTGCTTTAGCTCTGTGGTTTAGTTTTTATATTATATTAATATATTTATGTCTCCTTATGGAGTTGGATATTCGTGTGAGATTGATTGGATAGTATTATAACCTAGATAGCGTTCTACTGCCGATGCTGCAGCATAGGCTGGACGTACCTGCGTACTCGTGCCCCTATATCGGGTGCGGGTCATGACACATTTTAGTGGTAGCCCACGCACGTCAGGCTTCGCAAGTAATGCGATGTCGTGGTAGTGCAATGTCTTAGTTGTACTACTACACGCCTGTGACAGGATCAAGGATATAGTATACTAGGATAAGAACGAATACTCAATCACAATTAGGAATACTTCCAATCTTTTGATATTGCAATTCCTTCTCAATATTACTTTCTTTGAATATTTTTGTCCTTCCTTGATGATATCGTATTATTGTGCCTTAATGACTTCTTCTGGTTTTGATCTGTCTTCAAGATACCGCTGAAGACCAGATCGCAGCAATCAGGAGCAGCTGCCGTATCGAAGAGGTCAATGACTTCTCGACCTCCTACGCAGGGAGTGGTAGTCCTTCATCTTCTGTCTGTATAGGAGTTCCAGCAACTTTCTGGGGTCCTCCTCCCCCACCTTTCCAGAGGGCTGCCCCAGCTTTTGCGGAGGACCTTCCTCTCCCGCCGCGGATTTCTTTTCCTGGAGGTGTGCCTGCTGATGGGGCACAGGTTTTTTACTTTGATCCAGGACATGGTAGACACCCAGAGGGTGACGGTGGAGGCCCAACGTGTTCAAGATGAGGCTCAGAGGGTGCAGAAAGAGGCACACCAAGCACAGACTGAGCTGATAAGAGAGAGTATGAAGAATGCTCACCACGTGGCCCTACAGGCAGTTGAGAGAGTTGCCCAGCAGTAACTTATTCTGCAGCAACAATATAGGCCAGGCACTATAGTTGACTTCAAGAGGATGGCAACTCGAGAGTTCAAGGGTATCGAGGGTATACTCTACGCTGATGACTGGTTAGAGGATATGGAGAGAAACCTGCGATTGGCCCAGATTTTAGAGAGCTTGCAGATCGAGGAGGCCGGCAGTCAGATGTTCGATATCGCACTCACGTGGTATCGCACGGAGCCGAGACTTACTACTCAAGGACTTACTTGAGAAACTTTCAAGGAGCTTTTCAAGGAGAAGTTCTTTCCCGACGGGGCCCTGGGAGCTTTGGAGAGTCAGTTTCATGACTTGATCCAAGGTAATATGTCGGTCGACGAGTACGTCGCAGAAATATATCATTTGAGCCATTTTGCATCGTCTATGATTCGGGACCCAGGAGATCGAGCCCGAAAGTTCAAGAAAGGGCCGACAAGGGAGATTAGGTCACACACTTCTGGTCGTCGTACCGCTACCTTTGAGGATATCTTTCTAGATGTCTAGATTACTAAGGAGGATCTGGATCTTAGGCCCAAGAGGAGTCGTGATGTATTTGGATATGCGAGTGGCAGTACGAGACCGGCCAAGCATCCCCATATTCAGCAGCAGCCTCTGAGGCAGACCCAACAGGCTTGTCATTTTTGTAAGAAGCCATATCACCTTTGGGAGATCTGTAGAGTGAGGCTAGGACTTTATTTGCCCTGTGGTGCTACGGGACATCGAGTGAGGGATTGTCTTCTAGCTCCTTATCTTTCCGGCCAGTATGCATCTCCAAATCAAAGAGTTCCAGTTAGGCTACCTGTGGAACCGCAGATTGCCCAACACCTACGGAGGGAGCTACCCCAGCAGGGTGGGGCATTTGCGATGATGGTTGAGGAGACCGATACTGCAGGTGATGGGCTAGAAGGTTATGTTCTTTTCTTTTCTTCTGTTCCTTTCCATCTATTTGAATGATTGATTGATTCCTTACTGCCTTAGCTTGCATCAGTGATTTTCTTGCCAGAATATAATTACTAGTGACCCTGACAGAGACTGCAATACTATGATAAAAGAGACCATAACCATGCATATTGGTTTTCTTTCTCTAGATTGCATGTTGTATGATTGTAGGTAGGACTTCCTTAGACCTTGATTGTTGTAGGGTAGTAAAGATTAATGAATAGGTTATGACTAGTCAGAGAGAGACAAGGAGTCTTAAATTTCGATGACAAAATTTTTCTAAGGGGGGTAGACTTGTCACTACCATATTTTCATTATAGGGGTATTTTTGTCATTTTGCATTAGTACGAATATTGTGTATATTTATTTATTTATAATGTGCATGTTATATATTGTTACTATTATTATTATTATTTGTTAGTTGATTAGTCTATTTATTTCAGACTTGACACTAATGGACCACACTAGACTTGACTTGACCCATTGACTCAATTAAATAGTTAGTCATTACTAGATTAATTCCATTAAACCTATTTAGACTCAAGAATAGAATATTACTCATATGGTTTAGTAGATCCTATTTATGAAGGAATGAGAGGGGACACATGAGTCAATTCAAATATTCCTCAACCTAACCCTAACCCTAGAGGAAGTTTATATAAACCTCTTCATTCAATAGTAGCCTCCATTTATTTATTTTTGTTCATCCCCAAATTAGAGAGCAAACTCTAATTTCTCTATTCCTAAATTTTATCCCTCTCATTCTCATTTCAAGGAGACTAAGGAGTTTGGCATTGCTAGAGGAGCACTTGGGGAGGGAAGTATTGGCTTGAGGATTGTGTCCTTGGTGGAAGACATTGGAAATCCATCTTCCAATAGGTAAAACTCTTGTCTCTCTTATCATTTCAGCTTTTAATGCTGAAATAAACCCCTAGAAACCTACCTATGGCTAAGGACTACCCATAAAAAGAAGAACTAGGTTCTTTGGAGACCTATTATGAAAGTTATATTGAGTTTTGTGCTAATTTGGAGAAAACTCCGAATTTGGACCACTAGGTGTTTGTAGAAATATTTTATTGGGGATTTTGGAGTAGAAAGCATATTTTGAAAAGGTTGGTGTATCCGAAATATGATACGTAGTGTCGTGTCATGGTATCTCATGATACGCACGGTTAGATTTGGGTATGCATATGTATTTGTGTGATAGTTGGTTTTGTATTATGTTATGTGTGTATAACTATATGTACCTAATTATATATATATATATATATATATATATATATATATATATATATATATATATATATATATATATATATATATATATATGTGTGTGTGTGTGTGTGTGTGTGTGTGTGTGTGTTTATATATCTATATGTGTGTGTATATATATATATATATATATATATATATATATATATATATATATATATATACTCTATTTATATCAATCTAGGATTTGATACATAAATTGATATAAATAGAGTGTATATATATATATATATATATATATATATATATATATATATATATATATATATATATATATATATAGCAATGGATATACATAGAGGTGTATATGTACTAGGTGTTTGTGAGTTTGTGTGAGAGGCTTGAGTGTCTGTGATATGAGGGAGAAAGTATCATAGTGCACTGTGTGTTTAAATATGAGTGTGTGTGTGAAGCAAGAGGGAGGATCTAGTGCCTAAGAGGGCCAGTGAAGTATTTGTGAGTAGGTGTCTATGTGTGGGGTATTTGGGTCTGTGCACACACAGTTGAGTGCTGCAGTGTGGGTACTCGGGTATTGCTGCTGAGCAGTAGGTGTTGGTTGCATAAGAGGGTCGGTTTCAAATGCTTGGAGTTGAGAGCTAAGCTAAGGTACTTGGTTCAGTGCAGAGGCAGCAGGGTGCATTGGAGGCTCGGGCAAGTGCAGACCTTAGTGTGTGATGCATACAATGAACTGCAGTGTGCTGTGCTTTCCACAGCAACAACAGCAGGAGGAATTCTAGAACTGTACTGCACTAGTTGCAGGCAGTTGAAACAGCAGTGTTAATACCACATAATTATGAATTTAGATGTTATAACTTCACTTATTAGAATCACTGATTCAAATAGGTATTTGAGGATTACATTTATGGTGTAACTGTTGTGAGGTTGCATTAATGTTCATTGGTTTTAGTCTCATTCGAATAAATTATGTTCATTGGTAGTGAAGTTAGGGATAGGTACACGAATAGTTGCTGTATATTGTGAGTAGGTTTTGCAACAGTCCCATATTCTTTGTTCAGTGAGTATAGATATGTGTGGATTGATAGGTATCAGTTAGATGCGTATCAATTTCCTGTGGGTAGCAGTATATACAGAGTATGTTAAGAATCAGGGAGTCTGTGTGGGTAATATAATGAAGAGTGTCCAGTTGGTGGATGAAGTATTGATGTCTGTGTGTGCATAATAGGAGACCTATGCAAACAACAAGGATGAGAAGTACAGTAGCACTGAAGTATCACCAGTATACAAGGGCAGTATCAGTGTAAAGCGACCTACAAGAATCCAACAACTCAAGGGGCTCGGGCATGGAAGAGCAAGGAAGTATTAGTGTATCCGTGTTCAGCAAGAAGGGAAGTGATCATTAGCTAGGGTGGTACAACCAACTATAGGATGTGCAGTAGAGCTACAGCAGGGAGTATCGAGCAGCATCAGATAGAAGGGGGAAGCACATTGCAGTAGCAGTCACTGAAGGAGGGAGACATCAGTACTAGCATAGCAGGAAAGTGTGCAGCACAAGCATAGTAGGCTCGTACACAGTGGCAGTATCAGGGAGACTTGGCTCGGGTCTGAATGGTCGCTAACGGCAGCAGCAACAACTTGCAGTAAAGTAAGAAAGAGAACTGCTTCCAGTTCACCATGCACTCTGTGCACTGATATATTATGGTGTATTACAGTTTAAGAACAGTAGAGGGAGGCTCGAGTATTGAATTAGGTGTTAAGAGAATGCAACAACAATATCAGTTAGATGGAGAAGTCAGGTATCCCTACACAGAAATAGCAGTAGCAGTATGCTTCAACAGAAACTAGTAATTGCAATGCAAGTTGAGTATTAGACTTAATTTGGTAATATGGGAGAGAGTGTATCTTAGAGTATCATTAATACTTATGTCCAGAGTTGAGGGTTATGAATGTGGCAGATAGGAAGTAGCATTAGGTAGTAGTAGTAATTTTGGACCTGTGTATGTGTGTCTTACACTACACAGAGTGAGGAGGGTCGAGTTTCAACTGATTGCAATGTATTACACTGCTTTATGAGGTATGCAGTAGCAGCACTGCATATGAACACAACATTGGCAGCAAGTAAAAGTAGGGAAGAAACAGATGCTGGTCTATTTCAGGCCTAAAATAAAACCAAGCAGCAGCATAAGCCTATAGAAGTGCAAGTAGCACGAGGTTGAATTGGGGTATCACCAAGGAGTGAAGGTAAGTAAGGGGGGTAGGAGATTGTTACTAGTATTAGTCATTAGGTATTATGGCATGTTGGTTTCATAAGTAAATTGAGATATTAGTATCTAGTTAGGGTATACCAATGTATATTGCCTAGTAAGTTGATGTATGAGTGATTAAGTAGTAAGATATCCTGGGGTACATATGTAAATGGGTGTATATTGTAGATGCAAGTGGATGTCAATGGGTATTGTGATATTGGTAAAATATTAAGATAAGTGTATACAAGTATTGAGATAATGGGTAATATGTTATTATAACAAGTATCTTATATATATATTTTAAGTATAGGTCATGAGCTAAGATACTAGTATGCTAGAAAGGTAAATAACTCAATGTTAAGGCAATAAGTAGAAACTCATATATATACTAAAGTATAATAGATAATAGATATAACTAGTGTAAGTAGATATTATATGTATGGCTACTTAGTGATATTAGTTAGATTGACTGGTATTGACCTAGAAACCTAGGTATAACTTAGTTTAACTAGTGTTGACTATTTTGACCCTAAAAGTCAACCATTTAGGTAGTTATGGACCTAGTTTGACTAGACTTGACCTAGAAATATAATTTTAACCTAATTTAGACTTATTTATGTTTCAGAAATACCTTTTAACATGATAACTCATATATAGGTCTGTGTGACACCAGTTCGGACACAGTTCGCCATTTATTTCTCTAGACGTCAGGCGAGTACATTCTCTAATAGTTTTTATTATTTGATAATTTCTATATTTCAAGTACTTAAAAATCTTACATTTGATTCTTGACACTGTGGCACACGGACTAATATATAGCTTGGATCTTCTGTCATGAGATGTTACAATGGTTATCGTATTGACATCGTACACGACATTGATATTAGATATTATACATGGTATTGTTATTATTAGACAATGATCGTGTATGGTAATGTGTCATGGTTGGAGACACTGTAATAGTTGGGGCGAGGAAAATCGCTAGTAAGAGATATGATCATATTCCTATTGTAAATTATAAAACATAGTTATTGTTAATCATACACCTCACGTATGATTAGCCAGGCTATATAGCTATCGTAGAAGTTCCCAAGCCGATCACATATTGAAACTAGTATTTTATACACTTAAAATAGTTACAGTTCATTATTTCAGTTCCATAGATCATATTGCCTAATCTGATATTGTAGTTCCTTTCTTTTTTATTTCATATATGCACTGTCGATACCTTATTGCTTACATTGTGAATTCTCTTTACTATTTGCCATTGCATCTGTTTATTACTTTCTCTCAGTATATAGCATCCTCTATTTATTGTTTTATAGTTATTGTCAATTAATTGGAACTACTATTGGGTTATACTTCGCTCCAATCTTCACTGGATATATTTTTTAGACGGTGACTTAGAGGACTGGTGTCCGACGTATTACGGACCACAAGGAGAGTAGCTGCAGCCTCGGACCTTGTAGCTCGGGTGTGATTGCCGAAAGGTCTAGCCGGAATCACTAGTTATATTACCTAGTTCCATTTTCATATTATGGTACCGAATTTTTTTTAGCATATATTGAGACTTTGATGTTATTGTTTGAAGTTTAGATTATATTATTGTTAGACTTTGTGGTTGTGTTTTGATTATTCTTTCGATATCCAATCGTGCTTTAGTTCTGTGGTTGAGTATTTTATATTATATTGATATATCTGTGTCTCCTTATGGAGTTGGATATTTGTGTGAGATTGATTAGATAGTATTGTGACCTAGACAGCGTTCTACGCTAATGTTGTGGCGTAGGCTGGACGTACCCACGTACTCGTGCCCGTATATCGGGTGCAGGTCGTGACAACGATATATGCTGTGTACTACATAATAGAACACTCTCCCTATTGCATGCTTGAATATATTGAATATGCAAACTATTTCAAAGATATGTTTCCAAAAGAAGTAAACTGACTCTGATCCTGTACTACATGAAATGAACCAAGGTAAAAATAACAAGATCACTTGTAATATAATATTTTATCACATGCTTACTTAGTGTTGGTTTTAGAGAATGTTGCTTTTTTTGTTGCTTTTATACTCACCAGTACTTTACCCAAACTGCTGACCCCCCACCAGTTTGCTTGTTCGCAGGTACTGGATCGTCCGAATAAGCGATAGCATATCCTCATTCTCAGGAGCCAAAAATTTGGAGTCAATTCCTTGAGACGTATCAAGATATTTTGAGATATTTTCTATATAAAAGGATGTAATATATGGAATAATATCATTATATTCTGTATATGAGATATAAGCCAATTAACAAGCCTTGTAATCATTTCATATATCAATAAAGAGATTATTTTCTTATACCATTGTGTTTATTTACTTTTCTGTAATATTGTGCAACTCCCTCTAACTTTGAATAGCTTATTTATACGTGTTCATGTCTTGGCCTTGTATAATCGTAACTTAGGCTTAGACGGCATCATGCCCATGCGAGGATGATCGGCTTTGCAAGGCGCTAAAGCAATGACAATCGACCCTTGCGAGAATTGGGGTATGACAAAGTGATATCAAAGCAACTCGATCCTTTGTCCATTTTGCTGCTATGGTTCAACTTATAGGTGTCCCATTGATTAAATTTCTTGCTACTTGATATCGTTGCCGCGATAAACGCTCCATACAATAAGTTCGTAAATATTCTCAAGGATGTCGACAAAAGTTTTTTGGGATTTTTTATTGCTTTAGTGATATGATTTTGGATTTCTGCTTACTAGAGTTTTTTGATTGAGGATAGAGAGGGATGAGAACTATAGTTGCCCTAGATATTGAAAGTTTTTCCTTGAGTTTCAAGGACGAAACTTTTTTCTCTGTGGGTAAGTATGTAGTGCCCCGTTCCGCGTTGGCACTATGTACAAGAGATATCACTTTGTTGGCTCAAGCGAAAGCCTTCTCGATGAGTTTTTCGATCGAAAATAAGATGATTGACCTTGGTGAGTGGACAGAACTTCATTATCTAATTCTTGCATGTCTAATAAAGAATTTGGTTTTATAACTGCTTATGCTAAGAATATAGTGTTCATAAGAAGAATGATATAACCTGACTCTACATGCTTAACTAGATAACTGTATATGCTTTAAGAATGCTTGCATGCTTGCTTAATAGATAGAAATGATCATTGATATATTTAACTAGAGAACTTGTAATGCATGTCTAATAAAAGAACCATTTCCATGATAATTCAAGAGTAGAGTATTGCATGCTAAGTTGTACTATCCTCGTTATTAAACAAACTGCTTGCCTTGCTAATAAAAAGAGTAAAAGATTTCTTGAACATGTCTCTTTAATGAATGCTAAGGTAAAAGTAGATTCACATGCTTAGCTACAAGAGAGAGTAATTTTAAGCTAGATTTATATAACCGCTATCGTGCTTGCTTAAATATGTTTCGCTTGCATGTTTCCTTTTTATCGTACTTCTAAGAGATAAAATTGTATAAATAACTTGAAATGCTACATTAAGACTAGTAGACCACCTTGAGGCTAGAAGTCCTTACTTAAGGAAGGGTGTAGCTATTAGGTAAGAGAATTGAGAGCTCTGGCTCTATTGCTTGATTGAAATATTTGTTTGTTCATGAACATGTGCATCATAAACATTATCTGATGGGAACTTGCATTCTTGAAAGTGGTTTGGATAACTTGTGCACAAGGATAATCTCTCGAGATGTTCCTAGGGCACAGGAGATCGTTCAACCTGGGAGAGATCAAGATACCCTGAGGTTAGAAGTCCTTACTTATGGGACGGTAAAAAGTCTATTAGTGAGATGGGCTTGTACGTTCCACTTGTTAATCCCGAAAAACCAACACTCGAGGACCATTAAATAATTAAGTCACATGCTAGGACTTTAGCCTTCTTGCATACTTAACTGTTTGATGCAGAGACGAACAGAGAATAGAACCTTATTCATATATGCAAATTATTGCTAACTTATATTTCTATTGTATGGATAACTATCCGGCCGTGGGTAAGAATTATTGTATAAGTGATCACTAGTTATTGTCTATGTTTCTTATCTAACTGCTTATAATACTTGTCTGTTTTATGTTTATATGTTACTGATGCCTTAAACTAAGATGAATAGTCCACTAGAGATAGCATATGTTTCTGAGAGTTAATGATTATGGTTCACGATACATACAGCACACTGTACGATAGAACACTGTCCCTATTGCATGCTTGAATGTATTGAATATGCAAACTGTTTCAAAGATATATTTTCAAAAGAAGTAAACTGACTCTAATCATGTACTACATAAAATAAACCTAGTTAAAAGTAGCAAGATCACTATTAATGTAATATTTTATTACATGCTTACTTAGTGTTGGTTTTAGAAAATGTTGCTTTTGTTCGTTGTTTTTATACTCACCAGTACTTTTTCCAAAGTTCTGACCCCCACCAGTTTCCTTGTTCGCGGGTACTTGATCGTCCAAAAAAGTGATAGCATATTGTCACTACCACATTCCAAAATAGGGGTAATTTTGTCATTTTATATATTATAAGTATTGCGTGTATTTATTTTTGAATAATTGCATGATATATATATATATATATATATATATATATATATATATATATATATATATATATATATATATTATATAGTATAGTGTTTATTAATGTATGAGTTAGTAGGCTAGACCTAGAAGCCCACTAGATGAACCCCTGACCGAATTATTGGGTTATGGACATTAATTAGCATTTTTGGGGAATTAAATATTGGAGATTATACTTATTATTGTAATTTTATTTAAATTGTTGCGCCTTACCGTTGCTTCGATATTTGGAGCGCTACCCTAGCTTTTGCCTTCCAACAAATTTTACACCATTGTTCTAAACATGCCCGTCTTCCATTCTTACCATTGTGTAACTCATAAATATGCTCTTTTGTGCTTCATTTTAGTCGCACAATATTCGTCGTAGACATTTATTTTTAATTCCAAATAAATCCAACTTTGTATCTTTGTGCGTTCCAATCGAAATTGGAGGCACAATATCGACTCATTTTGTGCAACCCAAATTATGACAATATTCTATTCTGAGTTTTCTACGTCCATGACACTTATGTCCCACCTAATTTTAATCCTATGTACTTCTAATTAATTTTAGAACACCATTTACATTAATTTTAATTAAATTGATATAAGGACCCAACTTGACCCAAAACAAGATCCAATACCAAACCAAACCCCCGTTCACACCCTCAAGCTCCATCCTAAACACCAAATATTATTTTGATCCAATACATCACACCAAACATGGTGTTTTCCCTCATCTAATCCAAAAACCCATTTTTTATGCAATTTTCCAATTGTTGGAGACTTATTTGCAAAAGTGCAATAATGTGTCACCATCCTATTGGTCAAGACCAATGAAGAACCAACCCTCCCCCTTTGACCGGTCCTCCCTCCCTCCCTCTCTCTCTCTCTCTCTCTCTCTCTCTCTCTCTCTCTCTCCTCCTTTTTGGTTTGACATTTCCCTCATGATTAATCTAGGCCAGTCATTTTAAATGGAGTCATCCTCACCACACAACACCCTCTCCATTATATATATATATATATATATATATATATATATATATATATATATATATATATATATATATATATATATATATATATATATATATATATATATCCTCAACCCCTCTCCCAAATCAACCCCATCCCAAAGCATGGCCGGCCCTAATCCCTAGGAGGTCACCATCAACATCTTCTCCCTCATGCAAAATACCTCCCCATTATTTTTAACATCACCACCATCCCTTGAAAACTCAACCTAACACAAAACCCTATACTAAACCAACCCGACCTCATTCCTCCTTCTTACCTCTTCACCCGACCTTCCTCTGGCCATCCACCGCCGAGCAGTCCCCCGCAGCCCGACTTCCTTCTCCCCTTCGACCAGTCGATCCCAACCGTCGACTGAACCGCCAGCACGACCACGACTTCACCTCCGCCACCACCACCCTCTTCTTCCTCCTCCTCTTCTCAGTTAGTTCATCGTCGGACGATGAGCAGCCCAGCCTGCCTGAACCATCTCTGCACAACCACCATCTCCGCAATTAATGACCCACCCCCCCGCGGCCACCATCTCTGCTCACCGCCCCACCACGGCCGAGCCCCGCTGTCCGCCATCACCCGACCTTCAACAGCGGCTACACCCCCGCCGTTCTCCTCCGTTCCCGACTTCCTGTTGAGCAGTGCAGCAACCACCTTCTCCCCCGACATCCCTCGACGCCACAGTCGACCACGACATCCTCCACTGTCATCTTTCATGACCGCCTCCCCTTCCTCCAGTCACCACCCCGCTCGTCCCTGACCCGACTGCACAGCAGCCACCCTGCCAGAACTCATCTCCTCTCCTTCGCCGTTCTTCCCTCGACGAGCTCACCACCAGCATGACCACCTACCTGAGCTTCGACTCTGGCAGCCCTGCCACAACCCTCGACTATCCATCATCATCACCTTAATATCATCATCACCTTAATCATCACTATCACCTTAATCATCATCATTATCATCATCACCATCATCATCACCAATTATCACCTTCAGCCATCATCATCATCATCACCTTCATCATCACCAATCATCATCATCATCATCATCATCATCACCATCATCATCAACATCGTCATCATCGTCGTCACCATCGTCATTGTTGTCATCATCAACATCGTCGTCATCGTCAACCCCGAGCGTGCCCATTAAGGTTTGACTTGCCTCCCTTTTATATTGTGTATATATACGTGTGTGAATGATGTTAGGGTTTAGTATGTCGTGTCTTAACAAATTCCTTATATGTCAATTTCATGAGACCCTGCAAATAAACCCATCTCGTATACGTATACGTACGCGTATGCGTATATTATTCAAATTAATATATATATAAATATATGGATGTATATATTATTCAATTGGGTATACATATATATATATATATATATATATATACATATATATATATATATATATATATATATATGTGTGTGTGTGTGTGTGTGTGTGTATATATACTGTGTAGAAATTTAATACTATACTAGTATGAGTATATTTATATATGTACTATGAGACCCTAGTGTTAATTACGGATATTCCGTAATTGCTTCGACCATGTGACCCTGTGAATTATAGTTGACTGCCTTATGTACACTGACGTACTGGCGAGATATGTGTTAGTGTTTGACTGTCTGATTTTGCACAACAATTGCAGACGTGACACCCATACAGCTAGACGTACACTTGACCCTGCTAGTTGACCAGTGTCATACCTAGCGTATCCCCTGAGTTCAGAGTATTTATGATTGTGTGTTAGTGTATCGACTGATTCTGTATTATTATTAAATGATGTCTTTCGGACTTTTGGATTTTCAGACAAGATTCAGAAACATGATATTGGTATTGCCAGCAGAGGACCACAGGCGAGTATATTCTCTGACAGCTTTTATTATGTTGATTATCTCTATGATTCTAGTTGTATAGCGTACATGATTCTAACACTGTTGTATACACGAATTGGCATCATCGAGACCGGTCACGAGGAGTCGTGATTAGGATCCATCATGCTAACTGGAGAAACGGGGAAATATTATTAGCTTATGTGATCATACCCAACTCTACTTACATCATAGCTCACCCACACCTCACGTCGATGCATCCTGACCATTACATGTCTCACAGCCTATTACATATGATTAGCCTGACTATTGCACGCATCATAGCTATCCATAGCTATCCGGATGGTTAGCCTGACCTTACATGAATCATAGATAATCATATGTAACAAGCCTGATCAGTCCCAAGTCGATCACATGATATGTTAATGTTTCACACACTTAGCTAGATATTCTAGACATGTATTCCCAGATCATAGTTCTAGCATTTCCTTATATTCTAGTTGTTGATCTAGCATTTCCTTATGCTCTAGTTATAGTTCTAGCATTAACCTATATTCCAGTTCATTGTTCTAGCATGCACATGTATTTCTGTTTATTGCTAGTTGCACCATTGATGACATATGCTCCAGTATTTCTATTTCTAGTATTTCTTATTGCCAGTATTAATATCTATCTTGTATTACTTTACACTGTATTATAGTTTTTGTCAATATATATGAAACTGCTGTTAGAGATGTACTTCGTTCCATCCTGACTGAAAATATTTTTCCAGACTATGACTTAGAGGACTTGTTTCCAGCAGACTTGGAGATTTGGATGTTATGGATTGCAGGTTAGATTATTTTGTTGTTTTAGACTTGTCTTGTATTTCATTTATTTTTTGATATCTCATCGTGCTTTAGTTATGTGATTAAGTATTCCATATTATATTGTGATATATGTGTCTCCTTATGGAGTTGGATATTCGTGTGAGATTGATTAGATAGTATTATGACATAGACAGCGTTCTACCATCGATATTGTGGCGTAGGCTAGAAGTACTCACGTTCTCGTACCAAAATTTTGGGTGTGGGTCGTGACACATTTTTAGTGGTGGCTCATATAGGTCAGGCTTCGCAAGTAGTGCAATATCGTGGTAGTACGACGTCTTAGTTGTACTACTACGTGCCTGCGATAGGATATAGGACATAGGATACTAGGATGAGATATGATACTCAATCGCAAATTATTTCTTGAGAGATTCCTGGGACGACCCTTGAGAATCTTATTATAATTCCAATTTAAATATTTTCCCTTGTTCTCGTCCGTTCTCACTTGTTGTTATTGAATTGATTCTTGTTGATCAGTTGTTAAATTTAATTTTTGGTGTTGTTATTGAGTTGATTTCATATCAAGATGAATTTTACAGACTAAAATTTACGGTATCATCTGATGATATATGTTGTTGAGGACAGTGAGAAAGGTAAAACGTCTACTTTGGTTATGGAGCCTAAAGTTTATCGCAGCCACGTTAGCTGTCGTGACGAAAACGTAGGAACCTGACCTTGGATTTAAATATCTTAGTTGTGAAATTTAGAGTTACTCGCAGCCATACCAGTTGGCGTAGCGAGGATTCTAGATGACGTGATTATAGAGTTGTATACCTTAGTTATGGAACATATCGTTTATCGCAGCTATGCTTACTAGCGTGGCGAGGATTCTGAGTGTCATGATTTCAGACATACGTGTATGATTATCAGGTTATATCTTAAATTAGTTCTTAAAGTATCATCTCAATACTTATCTACTTCTTTTATTAAAGGACTTTGTTCCATCATTCATTTGCTAGCAGTAGCGATACCTTCAGTCCTCAGGCCAGTTCTTTTTGAGCTTTATTTTTAAGGATCCTTATTAGTGTGATAATTGGTGACTGACAATTAGGTCTGTCTTGTATTAGTGTTGACTGTTGAGAGTGTGGCTTGTGAGTTTGTAAGTATTTCTTTTTTTTGGACATATGAGCATTAGGCATCAATCTAGAGATAACCCGTAGTATAGTACATTGTAGCGATAGTTCTATGATAGGTGTCATTATAATTAGTATTATTACTATATGTAGAAGGAGTAAAGAGTATCAGTAATGGTTCCGGGAGTTAGTATCAGAGTCAGCATGCCAGTCCTGGATAGTCATGAATTATGTAGTTGGGTGATCCATGTAAACAATTAAGTATCAAGAAAATTGTGCTAAAAATTAATGGAGCATGATATTCAATTTGATGGTTGATACTTGGGTGTGTCAAGAGTAAAGAAATACATATGCATAAAGGAAATCAATCAGTGTGCCATGAGTTGAGAAATATCAAGATTAGTTATGGAAGGTATGAAGTATATCACTAATTAGTGAATCAGCCTGAAAAAGGTTAAAGGGAGATACGTATACATCAATCGAGATATGGAACCATATGTCTGCCTTTGAGATAAAGTAAAACATGTGTATTATAAAAAGTGCAAGTGATCATGAGTTCTAGTAAGTGTGATGAAGCTAGTGTTACTATACCAAGAGTGCTAATATTTCTATATCAAGGATTAGTTAAGAAATGTACTAGTAATAGTAAGTACCTCATGTGATGATATTAGATTAGTGTATCAGTTAATGTGGATAAAAAATTATTGGGAGTAATAGTACAAGTAATCCGGGCAGTACAAATTTCAGTACACAGTTGAGGGTTATAGACAATTGGTGTATTTGAGTGTATCTTTTGTGATAAAGACTGTGAGTATGTATATATATACTTAGATAGATGTGGATTAAATTTATAATTTGAAGATTGGATATAAATTCAATTTTTAAGAATTTTTGAGGAGTTGAGATTTTATGTTATAAAAATTTTTGAGGATTCAAATTCAATTCAATAAACATAGTAAAAGCTATAAAGATTTTTAGAAGTGATTAAAATTTTATTTCAATATTTGAATATTTGACTTTTGAGGAAAGTATATGCATTTTATTTTTAATTGTTCGAGAAGTTAAATTTTGAGGATTTTATTTTGAGGATAAAATTTTATGGTGGGTAAGAAATGTATAACAGTATATGAGTGGATGAAGTGCATGTGTAAGGATCTGTTGGCTTGAGCATGTCTGAGATGGCACTACAAGATGACTTGGGTGTTCATCTAGAGTTGTATTAGAGGGAGCAGTACTTAGTATGTTGTGTTGCACTTGGCATGCACTTGAGTGATAAGAACAACTAGTATAAACAATTACAGTAGGTAAGAGAGTTAGCAGTGGGTGTGCTTGTAGTAGAAACAGTGGTACCAAGGATAGAGGTATTAAACTTGGATGCAATTTGACCTATGGTTGTCTTAGAGGTCCTTGGTATCAGATTTTTGTATTAATAGACAGGTGTGTGCAATGTGGATGTATCAATGGATATCTTGTGGACTAGTGATTAGTCGATGTGGGTATCAATGTATAGGGATAGGAATTAGTGAGTGAATGTGCCAGAGTTAAGTGTATGATAGAGATTGAAGATGTCCAGGTGATTGTGTTAGTAGGCTATGTTCTTTTCTTTCCTTCCGTTCTCTTTCGTCTGTTTGATTGATTGCTTGATTTCTTAGTACCGTAGTTTGTATCAATGATTCTCTTGCTAGAATGTAGTTAGTAGTACACCCTGACAGAGACTGCAATACCATGACAAAAGAGACCATAACCGTGCATGTTTTCTCTAGATTGCATGTTGTATGACTGTAGTTAGAATTTTCTTATACCTTGATTGTTGGGTGTTTGACCGTAGTAAAAGATTAATGAAGAGGTTATGACTGGACAAAGAGAGACAAGGTGCCTTAAATTTTGAGGATAAGTATTAATTTAAATAAAAAGTTGAAAATTTAATATAGCAGAATTGATGATTTTGTTAAATCATTGATTTTATGAATATTATGATATGATTTAATTTGTCATAAAATTTGAGAAAATTAAGGAGATTATTATTATATTTATTTGACTACAAGATATAGATTATTTTTGAATGTTGTATTTAGAGATTTGATAAGTATTACATTGTTTGAGTATTATGTGGAAAAATAAATCGAGGAATAATATCACTAGTGGATTAGTGTTTGAATTTAATTTTGGGATGAGAATTTAAATTTTATAAATATGCATCGATTGAATTTAAATTTGAGGAGTAAGATGATAAATGGATTAGAGTTTGAATTCAAATTTTTGAATGAGATTTAAATTTTATAAATATGCATTGATTGGATTTCAATTAGAGGATTGACTATTAAATTTTTGTATTCAGTTTTGGAGAAGATTGTGATAAGAATGGAATTCGATTTTAATTTTGAAGATTTTCAGGAAACATGATATTTACAGAATTTTGAAACTTTTGTGAAATAACAATATGGATTTACTTCATGATTATAGGGTTTGATAAATTTAAATTTTGATGGTAATAAATAAATAAATAAAACTATTGAGGATCTTAAATTTTTAGGATGAAATTCTTTTAAGGAGGGTAGCCTTGTCACTACCACATTCCAAAATAAGGATAATTTTGTCATTTTATATATTATATTTATTTTTGTATTTATTTTTGAATAATTGCATGATATATATATATATATATATATATATATATATATATATAATATTGTATAGTGTTTATTAATGTATGAATTAGTAGGCTAGACCCAGAAGCCCACTGGATGAACCCCTGACCGAATTATAGGGTTATGGACATTAATTAGCATTTTTGGGGAATTAAATATTGGGGATTATATTTATTATTGTGATTTTATTTAAATTGTTGCGCCTTACCGTTGCTTCGATATTTGGAGCGCTACCCTAGCTTTTGTCTTCCAACAAATTTTACACCATTGTCGTAGACGTGCCCGTCTTCCATTCTTACCTTTGTGTAACTCATAAGTATGCTATTTTTTGCTTTATTTTAGTCGCACAATATTCGTCGTTGACATTTATTTTTAATTCCAAATAAATCCAACTTTGTATCTTTGTGCGTTCCAATCGAAATTGGAGACACAATTTCGACCCGTTTTGTGCAACCCAAATTATGATAATATTCTATTCTGAGTATTCTACGTCCATGATACTTGTGTCCCACCTAATTTTAATCCCATGTACTTCTAATTAATTTTATAACACCATTTACATTAATTTTAATTAAATTGATGTAAGGACCCAACTTGACCCAAAACTAGATCCAATACCAAACCAAATCCCTATTCACACCCTCAAGCTCCATCCTAAACACCAAATATCCTTTTCATCCAATACATCACACCAAACATGGGTTTTCCCTCATCCAATCCAAAAACCCACTTTTTGTACAATTTTCCAATTATTGGGGACTTATTTGCAAAAGTGCAATGATGTGTCACCATCCTATTGGTCAAGACCAATGAAGAACCAACCCCTCCCCCTTTGACCGGTCCTCCCTCTCTCTCTCTCTCTCTCTCTCCTCCTTCTTGGTTTGACATTTCCCTCAAGATTAAATCTAGGCCACTCATTTTAAATGGAGCCATCCTCACCACACAACACCCTCTCCATTATATATATATATATATATATATATATATATATATATATATATATATATATAACTCTCCCAAAGCAACCCCATCCCAAAGCATGGCCGGCCCTAATCCCTAGGAGGTCACCATCAACATCTTCTCCCTCATGCAAAACACCTCCCCATTACTTTTTAACATCACCACCATCCCTTCAAAACTCGACCTAACACAAAACCCTATACTAAACCAACCCTCCCTCCTCCCTCCTCCTTACCTCTTCACCCGACCTTCCTCCGGCCATCTACCGCCGAGTAGTCCCCCGCAGCCTGACTTCCTTCTCCCCTCCGACCAGTCGATCCCAACCGTTGATTGAACCGCCAGCACGACCATGACTTCACCTCCGCCACCACCACCATCTTCTTCCTCCTCCTCTTCCCGGCCACTTCATTGCCGGACGACGAGCAGCCCAGCCCGCCTGAACCATCTCTGCACAACCACCATTTTCGCTATTAACGACCCCCCCTGCAGCCACCATCTCTGCTCACCGCCCTACCACGGCCGAGCCCCTTTGTCCGCCATCACCCGACCTTCAACAGCAGCTATACCCCCGTCGTTCTCCTCCGTTCTCGACTTTCCTGTCGAGCAGTGCAGCAACCACCTTCTCCCGGACATCCCTCGATGCCACCGTCGACCACGACATCCCCCGTTGTCATCTTCCACGACTGCCTCCCCTTCCTCCAGTCACCACCCCGCTCGTCCTTGACCCGACTGCACAACAGTCACCTGGCCAAACCTCATCTTCTCTCCCTTACCTTTCTTCCCTTGACGAGCTCACCACCATCATGACCACCTGCCTGAGCTCCAACTCCGGCAGCCATGCCACGACCCTCGACTCTCCACCATCATCATCATCATCACCTTAATCATCATTACCTTAATCATTACCATCACCTTAATCATCATCATCATCATCACCACCAATCATCACCTTCAGCCATTATCATCATCATCACCAATCATCATCATCATCATCACCATCATCATCAACATCATCATCATCGTCGTCACCATCGTCATCGTCGTCATTATCAATATCGTCGTCATCGTAGTCATCGTCAACCCCGAGCGTGCCTATCAAGGTTCGAATTGCCTCCCTTTTATATTGTGTATATGTGCGTGTGTCAATGATGTTAGGGTTTAGTGTGTCGTGTCTTGACAAATTCATTAGATGTCAATTTTATGAGACCCTACAAATAAACCCATCTCGTAAATGTATACGTACGTGTATGCGTATATTATTCAAATTGATATATGTATAAATATATAGATGTATATTTTATTTAATTGGGTATATATATATATATATATATATATATATATATATAATATGTGTATATATACTGTGTAGCAATTTAATACTATACTAGTATAAGTATATTTATATATGTACTATGAGACCCTAGTGTTAATTACGGATATTCCGTAATTGCTTTGACCATGTGACCCTGTGAATTGTTAGATGACTATCTTATGTACACTGACGTACTGGCGAGACTATGTTAGTGTTTGACTGTCTGATTTTGCACAGCAATTGCAGACGTGACATCCGTGCAACTAGATGCACACTTAACCCTGCTAGTTGACCAGTGTCATACCTAGCGTAGCCCCTGAGTTCAGAGTATTTATGATTGTGTGTTAGTGTATCGACTTATTCTATATTATTATTAAATGATGTCTTTAGGACTGTTGGATTTTTAGACAAGATTCAGAAACAGGATATTGTTATTGCTAGCAGAGGACCACAGGCGAGTAAATTCTCTGACAGTTTTTATTATGTTGATTATCTCTATAATTCTAGTTGTATAGCGTACATAATTCTGACACTGTTGTATACACGAGTTGGCATCATCGAGACCTATCACGAGGAGTCATGATTGGGATCCATCGTGCTAGCTGGGGAAACAAAGAAATATTAGTAGCTTATATGATCATACCCAACTCTACTTGCATCATAGCTCACCCATACCTCACGTCGGTGCAACCTGACTATTACATGCCTCATAGCCTGTTACATATGATTAGCCTGACTATTGCTCGCATCATAGCTATCCGGATGGTTAGCCTGACCTTACATGAATCATAGCTAATCATATGTAACAAGCCTGATCAGTCCCAAGCCAATCACATGATATGCTGATGTTTCACACACTTAGCTAGATATTCTAGACATGTATCCGAGATCATAGTTTTAGTATTTCCTTATATTCTAGTTGTTGATCTAGCATTTCCCTATGCTGTAGTTATAGTTCTAGTATTCACTTATATTCCAGTTCATTGTTCTAGCATGCACATGTATTTCTGTTCATTTCTAGTTGCACCATTGATGACATATGCTCCAGTATTTCTATTTCCAGTATTTCTTATTGCCAGTATTTATATTCATCTTGTATTTTTTTATACTGTATTATAGTTTTTGTTAATATACATGGAACTGATGTTAGAGATGTACTTCGTTCTATCCTGACTGGAAATATTTTTTCAGACTATGACTTAGAGGACTTGTTTCCAGCATACTTAAAGATTTGGATGTTATGGATTGCAGGTTAGATTATTTTGTTATTTTAGACTTCTTATATTTCATTTATTTTTTCGATATCTTATCGTGCTTTAGTTATGTGATTTAGTATTCCATATTATATTATGATATCTGTGTCTCCTTATGGAGTTGGATATTCGTGTGAGATTGATTAGATAGTATTGTGACCTAGACAGCGTTCTACCGACGATGCTGCGACGTAGGCTGGACCAACCCACGTTCTCGTGCCCCAGATTTTAGGTGCGGGTAATGACACATATCCTCATCCTCAGGAGACAGAAATCTAGAGTCGATGACTTGAGACATATCAAAATATTTTAAGATATTTTTTGTATAAAAAGATGTAATGTATAGAATAATGTCATTGTATAATGTATATGAGATTTAAGCCAATTGGCAAGCCTTGCAATCATTTCACATATCAATAAAGAGATTATTTTCCTATATCTTTATGTTCATTTACTTTTCTGTAATATTTTGTCCCTTTACATAGCTTATTTTTCCTTATTCAAATCTTGGCCTTGTACGATCGCAACTTAGGCTTGCACGATATTACGCCTATGCAAGGACAATCGATTTTACAAGGTATTAAAGCGAAGACGATCGGCTTGCATGAATCAGGGCATAACAAGCAACTTAGTATTCAAGAGTCATCAAAAGTTTGATGTATGCAACAACTGCCAAAAAGCCTGACATAGCTTTCGCCGTGGGGATACTGAGTGGGTTCATGAGCAATCCAAGTGTTGAATACTGGAAAGCTGTAAAGAGAGTAATAAGATATCTCAAGAGGACTCAAAAGTATGTACTACGTTACAGCGGTTATCCAATAGTAGTAGAAGGCTTCAGTGATGCAAGCTGGTATTCAGAAGTAGAAAGTGAAAGGTCCATAGAAGGATACGTCTTCTCCATGGGTAGAGCTGGTATATCGTGGAAGTCAAAAAAGCAGACTATGCTCTCTTATTACAAAATAGAATATGAGTTCTATGCACTGTCGGTTATATGGATAAAACAGAACGGCTTCGAAAGCTCATGTATGATATTTCATTCGTTGGTGAACACATTCTAGCGGTACCTATTTTCTGTGACTACCAGTCGACTGTAGCAGTGGCATCAAATGATCTCTTCAATGGTAAGAAGAGAACTATGTGACTGAGGCACAGGGGAGTGAATTATCTTATTAAGACTAGAGTCATTATCGTGATTGATTTTCAGAGCCAGGAGAATCTAGAGGGTCCGTTCACCAAGGGTCTCAAGCGCCATCTGGTCGAGGACACAACAGTCAAAATATGCTTGAAGGCATTCTGATATTATGTCTTTGTAATCCTACCATAAAGTTTTATGCTAGTTCAAAAAAAAATCTACTAGGCATCTAGCTTTTGGTTCAAGGAAGGACTACTGACTGGAAGAATATCTGGAACAGTAGATAGTCCTATAAGACATTGAGAGGTTACGGACCCAGAACCACTGTTGTCTACTATTTGTTCTTTGGATAGAATAAGTCATGTAGGAGGATGGCTTAGACGCCTTAATGAGTTCTCGAACATTTTGATTGTCTAGCGTGCTTTACAGAAAGCACGGGTAGCGTAGCGCTACAAAAGTGCGTAGTACTCCATGCTATAATGGGGTGATGCCACATGAGATACCTCGAAAGGGTAAATCCTCGGCTTCGGGCGATGTCACAGCGGCGTAGCACCGGACATAGGCAGGTAGTCTAATGCTGTAGAATGAATAGTGGTAGGCGGAACTACAAAGAGGCCGGTGACCTTATATTACAGTGGTGTAACACCATCAAGAGGTAAAAGATGTAAAGCCTCGCCTACGTGAGCCAAGTCACAACGGTAACACCGCTAGGAAGCGCAATGATTCATGATTGGTAGTATGACACTACATAGAGATTGGGATCTCATACAACAATGGAATAACATCGCGATGAGGTGTAGCCTCGACTTTGGGCTATGTCATAGCGGCGTAGTACCGCAAGGCTTCATGCCATGACTCTTTAGAAGAACTCACCTAGAGTGTATGGAAAGAGATATAGGCCGTCTTTTGAGGGTAATCTTTTAGACACCAAAAATACATACACCAAAACCAGGTGGGCACATGGCCTTTAATGTGCAACCAGAAGTACAGCTGGTGTCATTGTGTGCGTGGAAAGAATTACAGCTATGGTGCAGAATTCAAGGCTTAGTCCATTCTTGTATTGTTACTGTTATTTGACCCATGTGGGAAGATTCAATTCATAAGTGACATCTATCTTAATGCATAATGGAAAGTCACTATGGGGAACACTCAACCCATATATTGAGATACGTAGGGAATTTTTGGTGTTTTGCTTTTGGACTAGTAAAAGATAGTTCCACATTGGCTACACCACTAAGTGGGTATCTCAATATAATACTTTGTGTGTTGATGTTTGCACATGGGGTATGGTGGGGCACATGTAGGTGTCACGTGGGGGTATTTTCCAAGAAGAAAAAAGGAATAACTCCACAAAGAAAGCATTTATGCTTTTTGTCACTCTCTTGAGAAAATTCTCTTAGAAGCTAAGTCCCAATGATGCTAAGTCCCAATGGAGCTAAGTCCCAATGATTACAACAGTATTTTGATGCCAAATTTTATGTTTGTATGATCAATAACTTGTGCTCATTGCGATGCATAATAGTTTCCTAGCAATATGAAAAGCATGTGACATGATTTCACTCGAGAATTTGGAGAAACATTTATCTATTAGCATGCACAACTTGTTGGAGTAGGTGGAGTTCCCAACCTATCTGGAGAATACCCTGAAGTGCGACGAGCACTATCCGTATGTCAAAAAAGCTTGAAAAGTGCATCGAGCGCCGTGTATTAGAACATTTATGGTAAGCATATTATATTGAATTTCCATCTTTGACTTTAATTATATATTTATGATTGGATCTTTTATATATTAACTTTTCATATAATTGGATTTCCAATTTATGGTAAGCTAATTTATGATTTGATTTTTATTAAATATATGATTGAATGTAATAGGATTTTCATAAATATTTTTGGCTTCCATATATAGATTTCCATATGGAAACCATAATTCATGCAAGGGTTTATATAAAGGCTCATGCAATATACAACAACATAAAAAAAGAGGAAAAAAGGTAGCAAGAGTGTCATTGCAACTTTAGAGAGGAGAAAGAATGATTGGAGGCTGTTTCGGAGAAGGAGATCAATTTGGGGAAAAATATTACCCATTCAGGAGTGGAAATGGGATCATGTGACCATGGATTTTGTTTCTAGGCTTCCCCGTTCTCCAGGAGGGAAGGATACAATTTGGGTCATCGTAGACAGGTTGACCAAATCGGCCCACTTCCTACATTCAAAGTGGGTACGTCTACGGAGAGACTAACAGAGATGTATGTGCGCCATATAGTCAGACTGTATAGAGTTCCTGTGAGCATAGTATCAGACCGGGACAGTCGCTTTACTTTACATTTCTGGAGGAGTCTGCAGGCTAGCTTGGGCACCCAGCTTAAGTTTAGTACTGCATATCACCCGCAGACTGACGGTAAGTCAGAGAGGACCATTCAGACCCTCGAGGACATGCTTCGCACTTGTGTTCTGGATTTCAGATGCTCTTGGGAGGATCACTTGCACTTGGTAGAGTTTGCTTACAACAACAGCTACCAAGCCAGTATCGAGGTGTCACCATTCGAGGCGTTGTATGGACGGAGGTGTCGTACTCCGTTATTATGGGATAATGTAGGCGAGAGAGCTTTGCTTAGCCCGGAGATGGTGGTGGATACGACGGAGAAGGTCAAGCTCATTAGAGATAAACTTCGGGTGGCGCAGGACAGGCAGCGTCATTAGGCCAATAGCCACTAGAGACCTTTGGAGTTTGAGGTATAGCTTAGAATTTAGATTTTGTTCTTGTGCTTGCTTGTGATTGCTTGTTTTAGATTAAGTGCTGAGACCTTGTTTGTGCTAGGTTGGTGATCTGGTGTTCCTGAGGATTTCTTTGATGCGAAGCACTATTCGCTTCGATGGAGGCGGAAAGCTTAGCCCATATTTTGTCGGACCCTTCAGCATCCTTGAGAGGGTCGACGCTGTGGCGTATAGGCTAGATTTACCGCCTACGCTAGAGGGAGTTTATGATGTGTTCCACGTATCACAGTTGAGATGGTACATGGCTGTAAACTCCCTCACCCGAAATTAGGTTTACTTGGCTTATATAGTGGAATTAGGGCTAGTTTGAACCCAATTAGAATTTAGAACACGGTATTTGATTTAACTGTATATTATTTTATCGCGTAACGCACCTTACCATTGCCTCGTTAATTGGAGTAGTACACTGGCCATTGTCTATCTACAAATTACATAACCCTGTCCTAGACTTGACCACCATCTATTCTGACCTCTGTATAATTTATAATCATACCTTCTGGTGCGATATTTTAATCACACAATAAATGTCACGGACGTTATTTCGTAATTCTAAATAAAACACATCCTTGTACCCATGTGCGTCCCAGTCGAAATCGGGAACACAATCTAGACCGTTTTGTATCACCCGAATTTTATTAATAATCTACACTGTATCTTCCATACCCCAGACACTTGTGTCCGACCTAATTTTATTCCCAGGTACTCCTAATTAATTCCAGAACATCGTGCGCATTCAATTAAATTAATTAAATCTAATTTCTGACTTGGTACAATTTTCTCGATTGTTGGGGACTTTTATGCAAAACGTATCGAGGTGCCCCCAACATCGGACAATACGTGAAGAAACCCAACTTTCCCCTTCACCAGAATTTTTCCCATAATTTTTGGGATGTACAACGCGCAAATCGTCCCCCATCTAAATTCTATCCTTGCATTTAATTAATGCAAATTCTAGCCCTCCCAAACACCCTCATGTGAGCCCAAGTCCCAACCCAAGAGGAATGTTGACCAAGTCCAAAACCTAGGTCAAACATCAAACCCTAGGTCAACTCAAATTTCCACCTCTTTGCATATAAATATACTTTAAAAATTCTTTTCAACAAAAACCAAACCCAATGCAAAAACATTCAGCCGACCCCCCCTTTCATCTACTGTTCATCATCCCCTACCCCTCTGCCGACGCCGGAGCTCCACCGGTGCACCCCGTCTCAACCTGCCGACCCACCGGCCTTGTCGACCTCCTCCCTCTATTCTTCCTCGACTCCCACCCGCTACACTCCGAGCCTCCCCACGCCTGACTGCGTGCGTCGGAGAAGACTCGCCTGGCCGCTGCTGACCCCGACTCGCCGGGAGTCACCTCCTCGACTCCGCCATTAACGCCTCGCCACGACCGCATGTGCTCCTCCGCCGGACCACCTCCCCTGTCGACGTCCAGAACCCGCTGCCCACTTCGTCGACCTCCCCTTCCTGCTCGACTTCTCCTCCTCCATCGACCTCCCGCCGTTCATCTACCGCCCTCTCTGACCGCCTGAAGCCGACCAAGCATCGCTGTCCATCTCCTCCTCCTCGTCGACCGGATCTACTGTCGACCCCCTCTTCCCCGGCCAATAACCACCACCATTGCCACCTTCCTCACTCCGTGCACCTGAGTTCCTCCACCTATCCCCTCTTCGCGGAGCAGCCACCACGCCGGAGACCTCTTCTTCTCCTCCTCCCCGTCACTGTCTACCACAATGCAGCGCCAACACCTCCATCTCCCCTTCTGTGAACCCAAGCCTCCTCCCTACTCAACCAACTCCTGGTCGGACACCCCTGGCTTGAGATCCTCCCCTCACCTGGCCGGACCTCTGGCCGGAGTTCAGCAGTCACCACCACCACCTACATTACCACCACCACTACTTACATTATCAAAACCACCATCAACATAAACACCATCATTGACCCAATCATCACCTTAACCATAATCTAATCATCTCAGCATCGTCATCATGGAACCGTCACCCTTGCCCGATAATCCGCAGCAGTCACCCCAATTCCCGTACCTGTGCACGTCGACCCTGAAGATCTGTTGGATTTACCTGCGCAACTTCTGGAGCAGATTATTGGTGCTACACAGCACTCTTGCCAGGCAAGTATACCTTGCCTTTGTTATACTGTTTAAATTCTGTACATTAGATGCATGTTTATTATCTTAAATTATGCGCGTCCGAGAGAGACTCGGGTGCAGTCAACGGATGCGTTGACGTTAGGATAGTATCTGACCTAGTGTCTAGTGGACCCACCTAAAGTATGGAGTTATTGGTATGACTCCCAAGCCTTGTCATATTTTCGTACACGTGTTGTGAGTCTCATGTAGGGCACGGTCCTGCGTATGTGGTTGGCCACCTGTACGTGTAGGCGTACGACGAATAGGGTATAACTGCTAATAGTGATGCATGATTAGAAGACTTAGCAGTTATTAGTAGAAGGAGCATAGACTGTCATGATACAATGGCCTGATCCTTGTCCTTGTTTGGTTGTAAGGATGGGCTACTGTTCTAGCGATAGACTATGAGCCAGAGTTACGACGCCGAGGCGTAGTAGCTGACGCGTGTTGTGGATACAACATGCTTAGATCATTGGACAGGGAGGACGACTAGTAGGCATATGGGACACCCCACTTCCTTTACACTGATGCCACACTCGACGGAGTGATATGGATGATATATATTATACTGATGCCACATTCTTCGGAGCAATATGGATGTTATATTATACTGATGCCATGATCTTAGGGGATGGACGTTATTACTGAGCGCCCTCCTATGGGGGCATATGTGGCATATACTAGCCAGTTGTCACGATTGGTGAATTACGTCAGCATATGTCTAGCCTACACCTTCCCATATACTCAAGTTATCCTCAAAGTGCATTTCACTTAGATGGTTAGGTCACCCTTTAGTTTTCACATTATTTACCTTATGGCATGTGTTTAAGTATCTTGTTATGTCCCTCTGAGGACCTGGTTCCCTGCCAGGTGCATCTGTTCTTGAGTATTCGCAGGAGCGCAGACCCGGACTTGCTACGTATATTGCGATGAGGACTTCTCTTCGAGCTCGTGATTGGCAGTTGATATTCATATTGTATTTACCTTGACTATTCTATATTCTAGTCCGGCAGTGGATTTGTTTCCATCCGACTACCATCATTAGATACTTTACCTTGAGATCTAGTATAGGTATTGGTTATTCATTTTATATATGATTTATGTGGATGAGATTTAATTATGCTTGTGACATATATGTTTACCACTTGTGAATTGCTATTCATATTACAGCGTACGTGTGATATGGTTTCCATATATTGGAGCGCCATACTCATATGGCTGGCATGCTCACGTGTCCTACTCCTACGTATTTTGGGACTGGGGCGTGACAATGGCGGATCCCAGTCACGTATTGGATCACTTAGAGATTGTGGTAGGCCCTACTCTTAGCTATCCAGAGCAATCGGTAGAGATTTTGGATCGGCGGAAGAAGGTGTTGAGGAACCAGACTATTCCCTTGGTTCACATTGCGTTGAGGCATCACTCTCCAGGTGAGTCGACCTGGGAGAGGGAGGATGAAATGCACGAGGATACCCTTATCTTTTCGAGCCTTGAGGTATGGTTCTTTCTTTTTCTTGCATTCCTGTCCTAGTTTCGTCTTTTAATTTCGAGGACGAAATTATTTCAAGGAGGGTAGGCTTGTCACTACCCAATTCTAAAATTAGAATTTTTTTATTTTAATTTGGTAAATTATGTATTGATCATAAATATTTATATTAATATTTAATTAGTTGGATGTATTTATTTTTATTGGTTGTTTTAGGGATTTAGCTAGTTTGGACCCGTGTCACACCCTATTGGACCTTGTCAGACCCTTGTCAGACTCAACCCTTAGTGTAGAATAGTTATTTTATCTTTAATTATCCAGCTGGGTTATTTTGGATTAGTTAGATTGGTTTAAGAAACCCTAAACCTAAAACTCTAATTTGGAAGACTTAAGTCGAGGGTATTGTGGTCTTTGTGTTAGGCTTCTAACCCTAACCTTATTTCTCCTATATGCCCCCCCTTTCTTTTCATTTTCTTCCACTTTATTTCCCCCCCCCCTCCATTCTCTTTCCTTACTTCTTTCAATTACTTATCTCCAATTCCAAGTAAGTATTTTCACCTTCCCTCTCTTCCTTCATTTACTTCTCTCATTAATGCAAACCCTAATCTTCTATTCTTTCTAACCTAGATGTGTAGAGCCTAGATTTGGTGTCAAAGCTTAGTTTGGAGGCTTGGTGTGGTAAATTCTAGGGTTTTTGGAGACTTTGGCCTTGGGATTTCAACTCACAAGAGGTAAACCCCAACTTTTCTCTTAGTGGTTACTTTAATATAGTGTAATTAGTAGTTTAGAACCTTCCTAGACCTTAGGGCTACCAATAGGAGGAAGTTGGAACTTGTTTGGATAGGTTTGAAGACTTTGACCTAGGGTTTTGTGTAAATTTTGGGTGAAATCCGAGAATGACCCATTTTTGTGGTTGTCCTAGGTTAGACGGACCTAGGTAGACGTGCTTCGGTGTCTTGAGGGTAGGTTCATGTCCTCGTTCGGACACACGTGGTCATATCGCGGAGTTTAAGGCGTTTCTGGCGATTGGGGGTTTTTCTTCTCCGTGGGTTCCACGTACATGTAAATTTTGCCATATACCTAGAATCAGAGAGTTAGCATTTTTGTGAGGTTTTAGACGTTGTTTAGAACACGTGGATAAATTTTGGGTCGATTCTGATTAGGTTTGGCGTGTGTTTCGCGAGGTATCGCAGGCCGCACTCCAAGTGTTTGTCGAAATGACCAAATGGCCATTTCGACTTGGTTTTTAGGTTTTGGGCTTGTGCGCGGGTTGGTTTAGCCTTGGGGAGTGTGTATTAGGGTTTTTGAGTTTATATTTATATTTATATATATATATATATATATATATATATATATATATATATGTATTAATATGCATATGGGTGAGTATGTGTGTATTGGTGTGTTGGGGATGAGTGTGTTTTAGTGTGTATAAGTGTGGTTGTGTATGCGTTTGTGTGTAGTGTGTGTGAGTGTTGAGGATAGGTGAGTGTGTTTGAGTGTGTATAGGTGTGGTGTGTGTGTGTAGTGTGTTTGAGTGTTGAGGATAGGTGAGTGTGTTTGAGTGTGTATAAGTGTCGTGTGTGTGTGTAGTGTGTGTGAGTGTTGAGGATAGGTGAGTGTGTTTGAGTGTGTATAGGTGTGGTCGTGTGTGTGTTTGTGTGTAGTGTGTGTGAGTGTTGAGGATAGGTGTGTGTGTGTGTGTGTGTGTTTTTGAGTGAGTGAGACAAGAAGAGTGAGCGAATGAGATTGGAGGAAAGGAAGAGGGACTGAGAGAGGGATCGATAGGGAGTGGGATTGAGGTAGTAGCAGCAGCAGCAGGTAGTAGTAACAGCAGCAGCAGGTAGTAGTAGCAGTAGCAGGTAGTAGCAGCAGCAGCAGCTGCTGCAGATAGTAGTAGCAGCAGCAGCAGGTAGTAGCAGCAACACCAACAATAACCCCCCTTTAGCTAGAGTTGATATATATATATATATATATATATATATATATATAGGTATAGTTAGATGTATAGTTAGTGGAATGAGAAGGGTAAGGTAAGGTATCTCAATACCTTGAGATATCAAGGTATTGAGGTAATGGGTATCGGGGCAAGGTTTTGGGCTTTGCCTAGGAATGGGGTTAGAGTTGGATATATATATATATATATATATATATATATATACGAGGGTATAGGCGGGGTGTATAGCGTAGGTTGATATATCGGATACCGAGGGTATCCCAGTATCTCAAAGATGCGAGTTTGAGGGTTTACTAACTTAATGAGCTAGTTTTGACCTAGAATTTTAGGGGCACCCAAGTTTGACCTAGAGTTGACCATAGTTGCCCCAGTTGACCGCCAAAGTCAACCTTTGACCTAGTTTCGGCCTAGAGTTGACTTTTTGGACCCCGGGTTGACTTTTGACCAAAATTTTATCGGTTTGACCCGTTTGACCTAGAACAACCCTAGAAGCTTGTTTTTAGTTATTTTATATATGTTTAACCCTTTAGAACCCCGTTTGACCTTGCTTTTCGTAATAGGTCATTGCGACACCAGTCCGGATCTCGATCCTCAACAGTTGCTCAGGACGTCAGGCGAGTACCTACCTCTGATTGTTTTTATTTCATGATAGCGTATATATTACCTGTTCTAGAACTGTTAATACTTGATTCTGACAGATTGTTTCATGAGCTGGTACTAGTTGGATCCTGTCATGAGATGTTATCCCCCTTACCATGTTCAGCGGGTACACTATCACGTGTATTTCATCATGTGCTTCGGATATTGATTCTCTTGTGCTTCATGTGCTTCGTGTGCTCTCGCTTTCATGTGTGCGAATTATTTATCATGTACGTAGCGTGTCATGGTTTGATCCAAGAGTATTAGTGGGGGAGGGGAGTAGAAGTTGGTTTTGTGATCAAATCCAAACAGTATTCATGTGTATGTCGGTTATGCAACTCTCGCATAACGGAGTTATCGTAGAATAAATCATGTGCAGCCCAAGACGATCACATAACAAACTTATGCTCAAGGCACTTAGCTAGTATTTCTATTATCTCACATACAGTTACTTCTCTACTACTTATATTATTTCCCAGTTTTATATTGCAGTTACTTTATCAGTTCTACCATGTATTTACTTTCCTGTGCATCTTGTATTCTTTTCTATTGCTAGTTATATACACCTTACCATGTATTTGGAGTTGCTTTCAGATTTATGTACTTTGCTCTAATCCTGACTGGATGTATTTTTTAGAGGATCCTGAGAACTTTTGCACGACTTACTACGGGCCAGGCGTCGATGATTGTTGTGACCCTGAGATAGAGGAGGAGCCAGTCCCAGCTGAGGAGACGCCGCTAGCGCCCTAGTATAGCTAGGTGGGTTTTACTAGGTTTGCTTCCAGTTGGTTTTGGATGACTGTATTATTTATTTTGCTACTACTGTGAGATGTTGTAGACTCTTAGACTTGGACTTTATATTCTGGATATTGTACTTGCTCTCTTTGGTTCTTTATTTCTTTTGTTGATATCTTATCATGCTTTTACTCTTCCCCTAGTTATTGTGATTGGGTTTACGTATATATTGTAATATTGTCCTCCTTTTGGAGAGATTATCTTGACAGGTTATTGTGAGATATAGATAGTTGTGACCTAGACAGCGTTCTACCGCCGATTCTGCGGCGTAGGCTGGACGTACCCATGACTCATGCCCAATTTTCCGGGTGTGGGCCGTGACACGTTTTTGGTGGTGGCCCATGCAGGTCTAGTTTCTAGGTTTACCTAAGATAGGATATAGGCTGAGAGAGTGTGTGCTCAATCACAACTATGACCCTTCCTGATCTTTTGCTATCTTTAATTTTTCTGAAATTGATTTCTTTTAAAATATTATTGTCCTTCCTTGATGATATTGTATCTTGCACCATGTTGACTTCTATTGATCCGTGTTCAGGATGCCTCCGAAGACACAGTCTCACCGCACCGTTCCAGCAGCTGCCACCAAGAGGTCTGCTACCTCTAGTCCTACTTGACTTCAGGTAGCTGCTACCGCTCCACTCACCACTCCTGCTATTGAGGGAGCATCTGCTTCTCTCAGAGATTCTCCACCACCTCCTGTACCGGTAGATGCTGCCCAGTTGTTCGCATTCTTCAGGGAGATGATGGACACACAGCACCGACAGGTAAACGTGATAAGGTTGGGCATTAAAAATGCCCACCAGGTGGCCATGACGACAGTAGACAGAGTGGCTCAAATCTAGCCACAAGCAGAGCAGGCACAGCATCCTAGGCCAGGCAACATCATTGACTTCCAGAGAATGCGGCCCAAGGAGTTCTGGGGTACAGAGGGGATCGTGTATGCGAATGACTGGATCGAGCATATCGAGGGGATCTTCAGCCTAGCACTGATCCCAGACAGCATGCAGATAGAGGCAGCGGGAAGCCAGATGTTCGATCTTGCCCTTACTTCGTACCGTACTGACACGAGGATAGAGGTACCGGGACTTACTGGGGAGGCTTTCAAGAAGCTTTTCAAGGAGAAGTTCTTTACGGATGTGGCTCTCAGTGCCTTGGAGAGCCAGTTTGAGGCACTCATCCAGGGGAGCATGCTGGTGGACGAGTATGCAGCAAAGTTCTGCCGTCTGGGCAGATTTGTAGAGGGCTTGAGCGAGGCGGCGAAGGCACTGAAGTTCCGCACGGGTTTGGTCATGGCGGTCAAGTCCTTGACTAAGAGTGACCGTGAGGCGACCTTTGAGCAGATTGTGAGTGATGCTCAGAGGGCTGAGGACGACTTGGAGCTGAAGTCTAAGAGAAGTAGAGATACTTCCAGAGCAAGCAGTAGTGCGGGCCCAGCCAAGAGGCCCCATTTCCAGCAGACGAGGTCGTTCCAGCAGACTCAGCAACACCATGGTCAGGGTCATGCGCCTTTCCAGCAGGCGCCCCAGCAGCAGAGGCAGGGACAACAACATGGTCCGAGGCAGCCCATCACTTGCCCTTTCTGTAGGAAGCCAGGGCACAGATGGGATATTTGCAGGAAGAGGCTGGGCAGATGCTTGTTATGTGGTACGGCAGATCACCAGTTGAGGGATTGCCCTTCAGCACTCGCTCATACATCTCAGGGCGGAGGAGTCACTTAGAGGGGACCTGTCAGAGCACCTGCAGCACAGCATAGAGGACAGCCTTTGCAGACTCAGCATCAGAGGTTTGTCCAGCACCAGTAGCAGCACCAAGGAGGACAGTAGGGGCGAGCTTTTTCCCTGACCGTAGAGGAGGCCGAGCCTGTTGGTGATGTGATCTCAGGTTCTGTTCTTCTTGATTCCATTCCAGCACTTGCTTTATTAGATTTTGGTGCTTTCCATAGCTTTGTGTTTGTATCTTTTGCTGTTAGACACCATTTTGTTGCTGAACCTTTAGCTAGACTCTGCAAGATCACGACCGGGGTGGCATCATCCTTGTCAGTGATGTCTGCAGATACCGGAGAGTTACCTTGGGAGGCTGGAAGTTGAGTGTGTGCCTACTCGTAATGCCACTTCCGAGCTACGATATTATACTCGGGATGGATTGGTTGAGTATGCACCATGCTAGTATAGATTATCGTGGAGGCAGAGTATTGTTTAGTCCGCCGGGAGAGCCAGAGTTTGAGTTTGCCAGAGGAGTAGCAGAGCAGAGCGAGGGAGTCTTCTGCGGAGCCCAGTTGGTAGAGCAGAGGTTGCCACATCCATTGATAGCGGAGTTCATGGATGTCTTTTCGGAGGAGTTGCCAGGGTTACCTCCGGACAGAGATGTGGAGTTCTCTATAGACTTGGTGTCAGGCGCGGAGCTGATATCCCAACACGTCTATAGAGTCAGCAACAGTGAGCTAGTATAGTTGAAGAAGCAGGTAGATGAGATTCAGGACAAGGGATTTATCAGATCTAGTTCTTCTCCGTGGGGTACTCCGATACTTTTGTGCCACAGAAGGATGGGACGATACAGATGTGTATCCACTACAGGGCTCTGAACAACCTCACAATCAAGAACAAGTATCTGCTGCCGCGTATTGATGATCTCTTTGACCAGTTGAGCAGAGCGAGGGTATTTTCCAAGATTGATCTGAGGACAGGCTACCACCAGGTGAAGGTCAGGTGGGAGGATATTACGAAGACGGCTTTTCGGACCAGGTATGGAAAGTATGAGTTCATGGTGATGCCGTTTGGGTTGACTAATGCCCCGGCAGTGTTCATGAATCTGATAAACAAGGTGTTCCATCATCATCTGGACAGGTTTGTGGTGGTATTTATAGATGACATCTTGGTGTATTCGAAACCCCAGAGGAGCATGAAGAGCATCTGAGGATAGTGCTGGAGACTCTAAAAAAGGAGAAGCTTTATGGAAAGCTTTCGAAGTGCGAGTTCTTCCTTGACAAGGTTGAATGCCTTGGTCATGTGGTGACAGGGGAGGGGATCTCGATGGATCCGAGAAAGGTCATGGCAGTTGAGGCATGGAGTGCTCCGAGTTCAGTAGCAGAGGTCAGGAGTTTCCTGGGGCTGGCAGGTTACTATCGGAGATTTGTTCAGGATTTTACCTGGATTGCAGAGCCGTTGTCTAGGCTAACCCGGAAGGACATGGAGTTTATTTAGTTAGAGGAATACTAGGTCGCCTTTGATGAGCTGAAGAGGAGGTTGACGACAGCTCCAGTATTGACGTTGCCATCGGGGTCTGGAGGATTCACTATCTATAGTGATACATCGGGGTAGGGTCTGGGTTGTGTGTTGCAGGAGAATGGGAGGGTGATTGTCTATGCTTCCAGGCAATTACGTCCTCATAAGAAGAACTACCCTACTGTCACGACCCTCACCCGGAATTTGGGGCACGAGTACGTGGGTACGTCCAGCCTACGCCGCAGCATCGGCGGTAAAATGATGTCTAGGTCACAATGATATCTAATTATTCTCACACGAGCATCCAACTCCATAAGAAGTCACAAATATCACAATATAATATGAACAATACTCAATCACATAGATAAAGCACGATAAGATATCGGAGAAGTAAATAAATCAAAATTCAACACGAGTCTAAAATAGAAATAATCTAACTCAACAATAATATCTAAGTCTCAATTAAATATGCCGGAGACAAATCCGGTACCAAAAATTGCTAAAAGAAACTAACTAAATAACTAGTGATCCCGGCTAGACCTCCCGGAATCACACCTGCTACAATGTCCAAGGTTGCAGCTACTCTCCCTGTAGTCCATAAAATGTCGAACACCAGTCCTCTAAGGCGCAGTCTGGAAAAATATTTCCAGTCAAGATAAAGAAAAGTATATCTCTAATAACAGTTCCAGTTAATTGATAAGGACTATAAAACAATAAATAGATAATGTTATATACTGAGAGAAGACAATAAATAAATGCAATAGCAAAATAAAGAGACAGGCAATATACGCAATGTGGTACAGTCAGTGCATATATAAAATGAAGAGAACGAGGTACAATATCATATACGAGTGATGTAGTATATGAACTAAAATAGAGAACTGTAAAAATTCTAAGTGTTTGAAATTGTAGTTTCAAAATGTGATCGGCTTGCGAAATTATTCAAAAACTACATGGCCTAGCTAATCATACGTGAGGTGTATGATTAACACCGTTCAATGTCTACACTTGTACGATAGATATTTTGATCATATCTCTCACTAGCAATTTCTTCGCCCCCAACTAATACTGTGGATCCAATTATGACACGTCACGATACATGATCAATGTACAATATAATATAAGACAACATCAGCCAAAACACTAGCACAAAGATAACCATAATTATACTGAACTCAGGGGCTACGTTAGGTATGACACTGGTCAACTAGGGTCAAGTGTGCGTCTAATTACGCGGGTGTCGCATCTGTAATTTGCTGTGCAAGACAGACAGTCAAAATGATACGGGGCTCGCCAGTACGTCAATGTACATATGGCAGACAGATCACAAGTCTCAGGGTTACATGGTCAATACGGGGTATCCGTAATTAACACTCGGGTCACCTAGTACATATATATAAATATACATATTATTATCTAGCAATAACATTAATACTCATTAAATACATATACAATAGTTATATGTATATACACTAATTAAATACGTATGCAATAAATTATATATACACTAATTAAATTTATACTATATATATATATATATATATATATATATATATATATATATATATATATATATATATATATATATATATATACCAATCAAATATATTCATATTAAACGTATACTAGTGAATATATCTAAAATACATATACATGTGTGTATATATACCAATCATATATATTAAATATATATACTATATACATACACTAATACATACTAATACATACATCTTTCTATCAATATACAATACGCGTATATGCGTACGTGTACATGTACGCAAGGGGAAGAACGTGAAGCTGTGTACGTGCACGAGATCGGCGATGACGACGACGAAGGTTACGATGATAATGACGAAGATGACGACGATGGCGATGGTGTTGATGATGGAGAACGTGGCGGGGGTGGCCGTCTTTGGCCGGAGGAGGGTCGGCAGCTGGGTGGTCGAGGGGTTGTTGTTGTGTCAAGAAAAATGGGAACGAGGGGACTCGGTTGTCGTCGTGCTGGCAGTGGTACAAGCGTGGGGTGGTGGTTGTTGGCCGGATGAGGGAGATCGGGGTCGTGGTCTACTGGAGGAGAAGAAGCGGTGGTGAAGGAGATGATGTCAACGATGGTGGTGGTGGGAGGAGTTCAGGCGGGGGAGGAACTCAGTTGGAGGGAGGTGATGGTGGTGATGTGATGGTGGTTGCAGTGGGAGGTCGAGGGGTTGTTGTCTGAGGGGGAGGCTTGGCCGAGGTGGATGGGATACAGGGAGGAGAAGGGAGGTCGGGATATGGTCGGTTGCTTGGGTCCAACGGGGATATGATGAGGGGAATAGGAGGAGGTCGGGAACTCAGGGAGAGGGATGGGTAGGTCGTCGTGGAGGCAGGGATGGCAATGGTTTGTCAGAGTGTCTCGGCGAGGCTGAGCTCCGGCGAGTTGAGGATAGGGGAAAGGGTGATGGGTGAACAGGGAATAGGGGGATGATGTCGGCTATGCTTTTAGCTAGGTTTAGGAATAAAAATAAAAAAAAAGTAAAGAAAGGAGTATTTATATATGCACATGTAAAGTTGTTGGTTTGACCAAAAATTAGGGCTTGGTCAAACCCTCTTGGGATTAGGCCTTCCCATGTAAGATTTCAAGGGCCATGGTTCAAATGGGTTCAAAATGAATTGCTAGGATTGTATTGGTTCAAGGTTTTGAGGGCCATGGTTCAAGGAGGTTGATATTGCATTGCACACTCCCAAAAATAATGGAAATTATACATGAAGGAGAAAATTGGTTTATTTGCGTGTTGTGTCCAACGGGGTGGACACCTTAATGCACTTTTGCGCAAAAGTGCCCAACAATTGGAAGATTGCACAAGGTGAGCTTTATGATTTAATTAATTAAAATAAATGCAAGTGGAGTTCTAAAATTAATTAGAAGTACATGGGGCTGAAATTAAGTGGGACACAAGTATCATGAATGAAGTAGACTAAGAATAGAAAATTATTCTAATTTGGGTTGCACGAAATGGGTCGAGATTGTGTCTCCAATTTCGATTGGAACGTACAACGATGCAAAAGTCAAATTTATTGGAATTAAATAATAACGTCTGCGACAAAAATTGTGCAGTTAAAATGAAGCACTAGAGAACATAATTATGAGTTACACCAGGGTCAGAATGAAAGGCAGGAACGTCTAGGACAAAGGTGTGAAATTTGTTGGAAGGCAAAAGCTAGGGTAGCACTCCAAATATCGAAGCAACGGTAAGGCGCAACAATCAAATAAAATTATGATAATTAATTACAATCTTAATAAATTAATCCTAAATAATACAAATTAAATTCATAACCCTATATTTCGATCAGGGGTTCATCTAGTGGGCTTCTAGGTCAAGTCTACTACCTCAACATTAAGGAACACTATATAATAATATATATATATATATATACACACATTATAAAATTATTTAAAATAACTACACACAATATTAATAATATATAAAAAGTCAAAAATACTCCTATTTTTAGAATGTGGTAGTGACAAGTTTACCCTCCTTAAAAGAATTTCGTCCTCGAAATTTAAGATCCTCAACAATTGTATTTATTCGTTATATTATTTTCTACCAAAATTTAAATTTATCATACCACATAATCATGAAGTAATCCACATTGTTATTTCACAACTTTTCAAAATTCTATAAGTATCATATTCCTGAAAATTCTTGAAATAAAAATCAAATTCCATTTTTTTATCATAATTTCCTCCGAAACCTTAAGTTAATAATTAAATACTCAAAATTTAATATCCAATCCTCTAATTTAAATTCAATCCATACACATTTATAAAATTTAAAATCTCATCCCGAATTTGAACTCAAACTCTAATCCATTAGTGATCTTATTCCTCGATTTTTTTTTCCACACAATACTCAAACAATGTAATAGTTATGAAATCTTTAAATACCACGTTCAATTTATATCTTAATATCTTGAAGTCCAATAAATATAATGATAATTTGCTTAAACTCCTCAAGTAATGACAATTTCAATCGTATCATAATCTTCCTAAAACTTATGATTTAACAAAAATTGTCAATTATGTCATATTAAAATCTCAACTCTTTATTTAAACTAATGTTTTCCTCGAAATTTAAGACACCTTGTCTCTCTTTGTCAAGTCATAACCTCTTCATTAATCTTTACTATGGTCATTCCCCCAACAATCAAAGTCTAAGAAAAATCCTACCTACAGTCATTCAATATACAATCTACGAAAAACATATATGGTTAGGGCATCTTTTGTCATGGTATTGCAGTCTCTGTCAGGGTGTACTACTAACTATGTTCTAACAAGAAAATTACTGACACAAACTAAGGTACCAAGGATTCAATCAATCAATCAAATAGAAATGAACAGAAGAAAAGAAAAGAACAGATCCTGCTAACACATCACCTGCAGTATTGGTCTCCTCGACCATCATCGCAAATGCCCCGTCCTGCTGGGGTGGCTCCCTTAGCGGGTGCTGAGCAATCTGCTGTTCCACAGGTGGCCTAACTGGATCTCTATAGTTTGGAGATGCTCTCTGGCCGAAAAGATAAGGGGCTCGGCTACAATCCTTCATTTGATGTCCCGCAGCGCCACAGTACAAACAAAGTCCTAGCCTCATCCTATAGCTCTTCCAAAGGTGACCTGGCTTTTTACAGAAATGACAAGCCAGCTGGGTCTGCCTCGGAGGCTGTTTCTGATCCTGCGATCTGGTCTTCGGCGGCATCCTGAAGACAGATCAAAACCAGGAGAAGTCATTAAGGCACAATAATACGATATCATCAAGGATCAAAGGACAGTAAAATTCTAAGGAAGCAATATTCAGAATGAATAAGGATAACAAGACAGATAGATTGGAAAATGTTCCTAGTTGTGATTGAGTATTCGCTCTCATTCTAGTATGCTATATCCTAGATCCTATCGCAGGCACGCAATAGTACAACTATGACGTCGCACTACTACGACATTGCTCTAATTACGAAGTCTGACCTGCATGGGCCACCACTAAAAATATGTCACGACCCACACCCGAAATTTGGGGCACGAGTACATGGGTACGTCCAGCCTACATCGCAGCATCGACGGTAGAACGATGTCTAGGTCACAATGCTGTCTAATCATTCTCATACGAGCATCCAACTCTATAAGGAGTCACAAATATCATAATATAATATGAACAATACTCAATCACATAGCTAAAGCACGATAAGATATCGGAGAAGTAAATAAATCAAAATACAATACGAGTCTAAAATAAAAATAATCTAACTCAACAATAATATCCAAGTCTCAATTAAATATGCCGGAGATAAATCCGGTACCAAAAACTGCTAAAATAAACTAACTAAATGACTAGTGATCCTAGCTAGACCTCCCGGAATCACACTTGCTACAAAGTCCAAGGCTGCAGCTACTCTCCCTGTGGTCCATAAAATGTCGGACACCAGTCCTCTAAGGCGTAGTATAGAAAAATATTTCCAGTCAGGATGGAGCAAAGTACATCTCTAATAACAGTTCCAGTTAATTGATAAGGACTATAAAATAATAAATAGATTATGCTATATACTGAGAGATGACAATAAATAAATGCAATAGCAAAATAAAAAGACAGGCAATATAGGCAATATGGTACAGTCAGTGCATATATGAAATAAAGAGAACAAGGTACAATATCATATATGAGTGATGTAGTATATGAACTAAAATAGAGAACTGTAACTATTCTAAGTGTTTGAAATCATAGTTTCAAAATGTGATTGGCTTGGGAAATTGTTCGATAGCTACATGGCCTGGCTAATCATACGTGAGGTGTATGATTAACACCGTTCAATGTCTACACTTATACGATAGGTATTTTGATCACATCTCTCACTAACAATTTCCTCGCCCCCAACTAGTACTGTGGATCCAATCATGACACGTCGTGATACACGATCAATGTCCAATATATCATGTATGATGTCTAATATCAATATCGTGTACAATGTCAATACGATAACCAATATAATATCTCATGACTAAAGATCCAATCTATATACTAGTCCGTGTAGCACTGTGTCAAGAATCAGATGTAACATTTCTAAATACTAGAATTATAGAAATTATCAAATAACGAAAATTATCAGAGAATGTACTCGCCTGGGGTCCTTAGCTGGCAATACCAATATCCTGCTCCTGAAGTCTCGCAGAACAATCCAATGGTCCTAAATATATATAATATAATACAAGACAACATCAGCCAAAATACTAGCACATACATAACCATAATTACATTGAACTCAGGTATGACACTGGTCAACTAGGGTCAAGTGTGTTTGTCTAATTGCGCGGGTATCGCGTTTGTAATTGCTGTGTAAGACAGAAAGTCAAAATGATACGGGGCTCGCCAGTACGTCAATGTACATATGGCAGACAGATCATAAGTCTCAGGGTCACATGGTCAATACGGGGTATCCGTAATTAACACTCGGGTCACCTAGTACATATATACAAATATACATATTATTATCTAGCAATAACATTAATACTCATTAAATACATATACAATAGATATATGTATATACACTAATTAAATACGTATGCAATATATTGTATATACACTAATTGAATTTATACTATATATATATATATATATATATATATATATATATATATATACCAATCAAATATATTCATATTAAACGTATATTAGGGAATATATCTAAAATACATATACATATGTATATATGTACTAATTTGAGAAATATACTATATACATATATATGTGTATATATACCAATCATACATATTAAATATATATACTACATACATACACTAATACATACACCCTTCTATCAATATAAAATATGCATATACGCGTACGTGTACGTGTACGCAAGGGGAAGAACGCGAACCTGTGTACGTGCACGAGATCGGCGATGACGATGATGAAGGTGACGATGATGATGATGAAGATGGCGATGGTGTTGATGATGGAGAACGTGGCAGGGGTGGCCGTCTCTAGTAAGAGGAGGGTCGGCAGCTGGGTGGTCGAGGGGTTGTTGCTATGTCAAAAAAATGGGAATGAGGGGAGTCGGCTGTCGTCGTGCTGGCGGTGATAAAAGTGTGGGGTGGTGGTTGCTGGCCGGAGGAGGGAGCTCGGGGTCGTGGTCGACTGGAGGAGAAGAAGCGGTGGTGAAGGAGATGATGTCGACGATGGTGGTGGTGGGAGGAGTTCAGGCGGGGGAGGAACTCGGCTGGAGGGAGGTAATGGTGGTGATGTGATGGTGGTTGCAGCGGGAGGTTGAGGGATTGTTGGATGAGGGGGAGGCTCGGACGAGGTGGATGGGATACAGGGAGGAGAAGGGAGGTCGGGATATGGCCGGCTGCTTGGGTCCAGCGGGGATATGATGAGGGGAAGAGGAGGAGGTCGGGAACTCCGGGAGAGGGACGGGTTGGTCGTCGTGGAAGCGGGGATGGCAGCGGGTTGTCAGAGCGGCTCATCGAGGCTGAGCTCCGGGGGGTCGAGGATGGGGGAAAGGGTGATGGGTGAACAGGGAATAGGGGGATGACGTCGGCTGTGCTATTAGCTAGGTTTAGGAATAGAAATAAAAAGAAAAAGTAAAGAAATGAGTATTTATATATGCACATGTAAAGGTGTTGGGTTGACCAAAAATTAGGGCTTGGTCAAACCCTCTTAGGATTGGGCCTTCCCATGTAGGATTTCAAGAGCCATGGTTCAAATGGGTTCAAAATAAATTGCTAGGATTGTATTGGTTCAAGATTTTGAGGGCCATGGTTCAAGGAGGTTGATGTTGTATTGCACACTCCCAAAAATTATAGAAATTATACATGAAGGAGAAAATTGGTTTATTTGCGTGTTGTGTCCAACGGGGTGGACACCTTAATACACTTTTGTACAAAAGTGCCCAACAATTAAAAGATTGCACAAGGTGAGCTTTATGATTTAATTAATTAAAATAAATGCAAGTGGTGTTCTAAAATTAATTAGAAGTACATGGGGCTGAAATTAAGTGGGACACAAGTATCATGAATGAAGTAGACTCAGAATAAAAAATTACTCTAATTTGGGTTGCATAAAATAGGCCGAGATAGTGTCTCCAATTTCGATTGGAACGCACAACGATGCAAAAGTTAAATTTATTGAAATTAAATAATAGCATCTTCGACAAAAATTGTGCGGTTAAAAAGGTATAAAATTTGTTGGAAGGCAAAAGCTAGGGTAGCGCTCCAAATATTGAAGCAACGGTAATGCGTAACAATTAAATAAAATTACGGTAATTAATTACAACCTCAATAAATTAATCCTAAATAATACAAATTGAATTCATAACCCTACATTTCAGTCAGGGGTTCATCTAGTGGGCTTCTAGGTCAAGTCTACTAGCTCAACATTAAGGAACACTATACAATAATATATATATAAATACACACATCATGCAATTATTTAAAATAACTACACAAAATATTAATAATATATAAAAAGTCAAAAATACCCCTATTTTTAGAATGTGGTAGTGACACCTACCCACGATTTGGAGTTGGCAGCGGTCATCTTTGATCTGAAGTTATGGAAACACTATTTATTCGGAGAGCGTGTGGAGATCTTCACCGACCACAAGAGCTTGAAGTATATGTTTACCCAAAAAAAGCTGAACATGAGGCAGAGAAGATGGTTGGAGTTGATGAAAGACTTCGACATATTATTGTAGTACTATCCAGAGAAGGCGAACGTAGTTGCGGATGCGCTGAGCAGGTATCCGGTAGCTATGTGCCTGACTACAGATCGTTATCTTCTGGCAGATCTAGAGAGCTTGGGCATTGAGGTCCTGGAGTTGAGATACAGATGTGGGGACTGTAGATTCAGTCAGAGTTGATAGACCGGATCAGGGCTACACAGTTTGAGGATGAGTCCCTAAGGAGCATCAAGGTGCAGGTTCAGGTTGGAGTATCAGATGACTTCACCATTGCTGATGATGGTTTATTGCGGCACGGTACCAGGTTGTGTGTGCCGAGTGGGTCGTTACGCGAGGAGGTTCTTCAGAAGGCGCATAGATCCTAGTACTCTATGCATCCAAGTGCCAAAAAGATGTATAGAGATCTGAGAGAGCATATATGGTGGTACGGGATGAAGCGGGAGGTAGCACGCTTCGTATCCCGATGCTTAGTGTGCCAGCAGGTGAAGGCAGAGAGGCAGAGGTCAGGAGGGTTGCTCCAGCCGTTACCCATTCCGGAGTGGAAATGGGAGCATATGACCATGGATTTTGTTTCTGGGCTTCCTCGTTCTTTAGGAGGAAAGGATGCAATTTGGGTTATCGTAGACAGGTTGACCAAATTGGCCCACTTCCTACCATTCAAAGTGGGTACGTCTACGGAGATACTAGCAGAGATGTATGTACGCCAGATAGCCAGACTTCATGGAGTTCCTGTGAGCATAGTATCAGACCGAGATAGTCGCTTTACTTCGCATTTCTGGAGGAGTCTGCAGGCTAGCTTGGGCACCCAGCTCAAGTTTAGTACTGCATATCACCCGCAGACAGACGATCAATCAGAGAGGACCATTCAGACCCTCGAGGACATGCTTCGTACTTGTGTTCTAGATTTTAGAGTCTCATGGGAGGATCACTTATACTTGGTAGAGTTTGCTTACAACAACAGCTACCAAGCCAGTATCGAGATGTCACCATTTGAGGCGTTGTATGGACGGAGGTGTCACACTCCGTTATCATGGGATGATGTAGGCGAGAGAGCTTTGCTTGGCCCAGAAATGGTGGTGGATGCGACGGAGAAGGTCAAGCTCATTAGAGATAGACTTTGGGTGGTACAAGACAGGCAGCGACATTAGGCCGATAGCCACCGGAGACCTTTGGAGTTTGAGGTATAGCTTAGAATTTAGATTTTGTTCTTGTGCTTGCTTGTGATTTCTTATTTTAGATTAAGTGCTGAGACCTTGTTTGTGCTAGGTTGGTGATCTGGTGTTCCTAAGGATTTCTCCGATGCGGGGTACCATTCGCTTCGGTGGAGGTGGGAAGCTTAGCCCACGTTTCGTCAGACCCTTCAACATCCTTGAGAGGGTCGGCATTGTGGCGTATAGGCTAGATTTGCCGTCTACGCTAGAGGGAGTTCATGATGTGTTCCACGTGTCGCAGTTTAGACGGTACGTGGCGGATCCCAGTCACGTATTGGATCACTCAGAGATTGTGGTGGGCCCTACTCTTAGCTATCCAGAGCAGCCGGTGGAGATTCTGGATCGGCGGGAGAAGGTGTTGAGGAACCAGACTATTCCCTTGGTTTGCGTCGCGTGGAGGCATCACTCTCCAGGTTAGTCGACCTAGGAGAGGGAGGATGAAATGCGCAAGCGATACCCTTATCTTTTCGAGCCTTGAGGTATGGTTCTTTCTTTTCCTTGCATTCCTGTCCTAGTTTCGTCTTTTAATTTCGAGGACAAAATTATTTTAAGGAGGGTAGGCTTGTCACTACCCAGTTCTAAATATAGGATATTCTTTTTATTTTAATTTGGTAAATTATGTATTGATCATAAATATTTGTATTTATATTTAATTAGTTGGATGTATTTATTTTCATTGGTTATTTTAGGATTTTGGCTAGTTTGGACCCGTGTCAGACCCTATTGGACCTTGTCAGACTCAACCCTTGGTATAGAATAGTTATTTTATCTTTAATTATCTAGCTGGGTTATTTTGGATTAGTTAGATTGGTTTAAGAAACCCTAAACCTAAAATCCTAGTTTGGAAGACTTAAGTCGAGGGTATTGTGGTCTTTGTGTTAGGCTTCTAACCCTAACCTTATTTCTCCTATATGCCCTCCTTCTTTTTCATTTCCTTCCACTTTATTTTTTTCTCCTCCATTCTCTTTCCTTACTTCTTTCATTTACTTCTCTCCAATTCCAAGTAAGTATTTTCACCTTCTCTCTCTTCCTTAATTTACTTCTCTCATTAATGTAAACCCTAATCTTCCATTCTTTCTAACCTAGGTGTGTAGAGCTTAGATTTGGTGTAGAATCTTGGTTTGGAGGCTTGGAGGCTTGGTGTGGTGATTTCTATGGTTTTTTGAGACTTTGGCCTTGGGATTTCAACTCCCAAGAGGTAAACCCTAACTTTTCTCTTAGTGGTTACTTTTATATAGTGTAATTAGTAGTTTAGAAACCTTCCTAGACCTTATGGCTATCCATGGGAGGAAGTTAGAACTTGTTTGGATAGGTTTGGAGACTTTGACCTAGGGTTTTGTGTCAATTTGGGGTAAAATCCAAAATTGGCCCATTTTGGGGGTTGCGGTAGGTTAGACGGACCTAGGTAGACGTGCTTGGGTGTCTTGAGGGTAGGTTCGTGTCCCCGTTCGAACACACATGGTCGTATCGCGGAGTTTTGAGCTTTTTGGGCGATTTGGGAGTTTTTCTTCTCCGTGGATTCCACGTGCATGTAGAATTTTGCCACAGACCTAGAATCGAAGAGTTAGTATTTTGTGAGATTCTAGACGTTGTTTAGAATACGTGGGTAAATTTTGGGTCAATTTCGATTAGGTTTGGCATGTGTTTCGCGAGGTATCGCAAGTCGCACTCCAAGTGTTCGTCGAAATGACCAAATGGCTATTTCGACTTAGTTTCTAGGTTTCAGGCTTGTGCGCGGGTTGGTGTGTGTATAGGGTTTTCGAGTTTATATTTATATATATATATTTATTTATATGCATATGGGTGAGTATGCGTGTATTGGTGTGTTGGGGGTGAGTGTTTGAGTGTGTATAGGTATAGTTGTGTGTTTGTTTGTGTGTAGTGTGTGTGAGTATTGAGGATAAGTGAGTGTGTTTGAGTATGTATAGGTGTGGTTGTGTGTGTGTTTGTGTGTAGTGTGTGTGAGTATTGAGGATATGTGAGTGTGTTTGAGTGTGTATAGGTGTGGTTGTGTGCATGTTTGTGTGTAGTGTGTGTGAGTGTTGAGGATAGGTGTGTGTTTGAGTGAGTGAGTGAGTGAGATAAGGAGAGTGAGCGAGTAAGATTGGAGGAAAGGAAGAGGGACTAAGAAAGGGATCGATAGGGAGTGAGATTGAGGTAGTAGCAGCAGCAGCAGCAGGTAGTAGTAGTAGCAGCACCAGCAGGTAGTAGCAGAAGAAGCAGCAGCAGGTAGTAGCAGCAGCAGCAACAACAGCAGGTAGTAGTAGCAGCAGCAGCAACAGGCAGTAGCAGTAGCAGTAGCAGGTAGTAGCAACAACAGCAACAATAACCCCCCCCCCCCCCCCTTTTAGCTAGAGTTGAGAGAGAGAGATTAGATATATAAATATATGTATATAGATATATATAGATTTACATAGATAGATAGTTTTATATATATATATATATATATATATACATATATATATATATATATATATATATACATATATATATATATATATATACATATATATACATACGTGTTAGGGTATATATTAGAGGGTATAGGCGGGGTGTTTAGCGTAGGTTGATATATCGGATACCGAGGGTATCACAGTATCTCAAAGAGGCGAGTTTGAGGGTTTACTAGCTTAATGAGCTAGTTTTGACCTAGAATTTTAGGGGAACCCTAGTTTGACCTAGAGTTGACCGTAGTTGCCCCGGTTGACCGCCAAAGTCAACCTTTGACCTAGTTTCGGCCTAGAGTTGACTTTTTGGACCCTGGGTTGACTTTTGACCCAAATTTTATTGGTTTGACCTAGAACAACCCTAGAAGCTTGTTTAGTTATTTTATATTTGTTTAACTCTTTAGAACCCTGTTTAACCTTGCTTTTCGTAATAGGTCTTTGTGACGCCAGTCCGGATCTTGATCCTCACCAGTTGCTCAGGACGTCAGGCGAGTACCTACCTCTGATTGTTTCTATTTTATGATAGCGTATATATCACCTGTTCTAGAACTGTTAATCCTTGATTCTGACACATTGTTTCATGAGATGGTACTAGTTGGATCCCGTCATGAGATGTTATCCCCCTTACCGTATTCAGCGGGTACTCTATCACATGTATTTTATCATGTGCTTCGGGTATTGATTCTCATATGCTTCATGTGCTTCGTGTGCTCTCGCTTTCATGTGCGTGAGTTATTTATCATGTATGTAGAGTGTCGTGGTTGGATCCAAGAGTATTAGTGGGGGAGGGGAGTAGAAGTTGGTTATGTGATCAAATCCAAACAGTATTCATGTGTATGTCGGTTATACAACTCACGCATAACGGAGTTATCGTAGAATAAATTATGTGCAACCCAAGCCGATCATATAACAAACTTGTGCTTAAGGCACTTAGCTAGTATTCCTATTTTCTCACATGCAGTTATTTCTCTACTACTTGTATTATTTTTCAGTTTTATATTACAGTTACTTTATCAGTTCTACCATATATTTACTTTCATGTGCATCTTGTATTCTTTTCTATTGTTAGTCATATACACCTTACCATGTATTTGGAGCTGCTTTTAGAGTTATGTACTTCGCTCCAATCCTGACTGGATATATTTTTTGAGGATCCTGAGGACTTTTGCCTGACTTACTATGGGCCAGGCGTCGACGATTGTTGCGACCCTGAGATAGAGGAGGAGCCCATCCCAGTTGAGGAGACGTCGCTAGCGCACTAGTATAGCTAGGTGGGTTTCATTGGGTTTGTTCTCAGTTGGTTTTGGATGACTGTATTATTTATTTTGCTACTACTGTGAGATATTATAGACTCTTAGACTTGGACTGTATATTTTGGATATTATACTTGCTCTCTTTGGTTCTTTATTTCTTTTGTTGATATCTTATCGTGCTTTTACTCTTCCTCTAGTTATTGTGATTGAGTTTACGTATATATTGCAATATTTTCCTCCTTTTGGAGAGTTTATCTTGACAGGTTATTGTGCGATATAGATAATTGTGACCTAGACATCATTCTACCGTCGATTCTACGACGTAGGCTGGACGTACCCACGACTTATGCCCAATTTTCTGGGAGTGGGCCATGATAGTTTCAAATACATAATCGAGCATATAAAATAAATAATAGAAAAGAATACAAGATAACTAAAAAATATAATAAAATGAACTAGAGTGAACAGGTAATGTACTGGAAAGAAGAACATGCAATAGAATATCTGCAACAAAAAAGAATAACTAAAATCTAACCAATGTGCCTTGGAATACATATTCATTATGTGATCGGTTTAGGTTGAACACAAATACAATAAGGTAACTCGATTACAAGTGAAGTATGTAATCAACATGTACACGAATACACTAGAGCTTGATCACATAATCAACTCCTACTCCCCCATCCCCAACTAATACCAATGGATCCAATCATGACATGTTACAAACACGAATATGGGCACACTGAATACGAGCAGTGTGTGAACATAAAATACAATAAATTAATATTCGATACACATGATGAAATACGTGTGAAGGAGTATCTGCTGAACACGGTAGGGGATAACTTCTCTTGACAGGATCCATGTTTTACCAACTTACGAAACCACTTTGTCAAAATCAAGTATACAGTTCTAGAACATGAGATATGTACACTATTATGAAATAAAAACTAACAGAGAAATATACTAGCCTGAGGTCCTGTGCAAGGTGTGTCTCTCGATGCCCAAGCTAGTATCACACAGACCTATATATGGTATATTGCATCAATACTAGATTTTGGAATGAAAATAAGTTAAACTAGTTTAATTGTAGGTGATAAAGCTATTTCTAAGTCAAAACAGTCAAACTAGGTCAACTCTAGGTCAAACTAGTCAAACTAGCTATTTCTAGGTTTTATGAGTCCATCTCTAGAATATTAGATCCATACACAATGTAATTAGGCCATACTAGCTATGCTAAGATACTAGGATACCAATAAAGTACCATATCATAAGATACGCAAGTTATTAGATATGAAAATACTAATATATATATATATATATATATATATATATATATATATATATATATATAGTACTCTTAGCTAACTAATGCTAAGTGGATACCTACACACTCATCTTGATATACAAACTCAATACTCCTGCATATGATAATTGACCTTAACATAATATTAATCTAATACTAAATAAAGTACTAACTGATAACACTGACATAAATTTATACTAAGAGGTATGCTAAAGTGATACTCAAATTATATCACATACTTAACTAATACAGATAACAACTAACTCCTAACTAAAACTCATATGCACTGCTACTACTTGTGAAGCCTGATACACAAGGTAAAGTCTGAACTAAAGGTTAAGTCAAACTTAACTGACTCATAAGAGTCTAATACCCACAGCCCCTTAATCAGATATCTAATACTCACCCCAAGCTAATACCTGGACCCCTTACAAGATTGAATGCAACCTCTTCCAGTTACTGCTACTGCTGCACACCACACTGCTTATAATTTCTGTCTGCACTGCTGCTGCATCTCTTGCTGCTGAAGTTATTGCTGCTGAAGTTACTGCACTGCTTGTTATTGTTGTGTATGCCATTTCTGCATACAGCACTTGTTGTTGTTGTTCTCTGCTCTAGCTGCTGCAACATTGCTGATGCTGCTCTTGCTGTGCATTTGCTGGGCAATGCATTGCAGTATAAACTGCTGTACTTGTTGTGCATACACAGTAATACACTGCAGTGCAACTGCTGCACTTGCTGCTACTGCTGAATGTTGCTGCAGTTGTTGCTTCTGAATGATGCTGCAGTTGCTGGTAATGTTGCTGATATACTGCTACTTGCTGCTACAGTTGTTGCTACTGAATGTTGTTGCAGTTGCTGCTAATGCTGCTAATATACTGCTACTACAGTAGCTTGCTGCTTGCATACTGCTGCAGTTATTTCTACTGAATGCTGTTGATGTTGCTGCTAATGTTGTTGATACCATGCAACCCGACCCCCTCTTCTCACTGATATATTGACACTCTACACTCACTCATACACTTAGACACACACACGATATATATATATATATACATACATACAAACAATTACCACACTAGTGATGCATATGAACTCTCCATTCTCTCATGACCAACAATACCTCAAAATGAAATATAGAACACACACACACACACACACATACACACACACACACACACACATATATATATATAATTATAACATTCTAATAGCTATAGCCAAGTTATATTGAATCTAAATGCAGGAAACAAATACGTTGAGTGCATCGCACCCGTTTCACACCCATTCTATGATACGCTTATGATACGGCTCAACCACACAACCAAATATATCCCAAAGGACACGATCAAGTCTAAAATCATAATTATAAACAACACGAAGAGCTAGCTACTCAACTACGTGTCTGTGTCAAAATGTGACATGCTCAAACCCCCGTGTCGAAAGAAAACCACCAAATTAACCCGTATAGCCAAATTATCGGAATACGGCCTACACGTATCCAATTGTGGACACTACACTAGTCCTAATGATTAAATTATAGATTTAGAACCTAATTAGAGAGGAAAAACTGAATTGTACCAATTGGGAGATGGATTTCTAATAAAATTTCTAAATTGAGTGTCAAGAGATTCCAACTTGTAGATCCTTGCTCCTCCTTGTAGATCATTGCTCTTCCTTGTAGATCCTTATTCTAATAGCCTCCAATAATGAATAGGGAAGAAATTGGAAAGAAATTTGAGTAGGAATTGGTGTTGGAATGAAGAAATTTAGAAGAGAGAAAATTCTAGATCTAGATTTGGAATGACAAATGAGGAGAGAGAGAGAGAGTCTCTCTCCACCCCTATGGTGGCCGGCCCTGTCCCCTCCTCCAAGCTACTATAAAAAGTCCAAAATACCCCTTGGGGCTAGTCATGAAAAAATAATTAAGGAGGGAAGGTTCTAGTCTAATTGGTTTCACTAATTAATTCATCTTGCTAATGAATGGGCCTACTATTGGGCTCAATTTTAACTAGAATTAAATTTTGGTCTATGGATCTAAACTAAACTAGTTAGGTCCACTAAAACAAGTCCAAAATAAAATCTAATATCTACAATAAATAAATAACACAATAATTAATATTTACAACATGCATAATATTTAATATTATTTTTTTAAATAATTATACCCATGCCCTACCAAACTACCCTTAATTGGAAAAGTGAGGGTGACAATCCTAGCCTCCTTAGAAAAAAAATTATCTTCAAAATTAAGGAAGAAACTAACTACCAAAAGCAATCAATACAAGCAAGAAAGTATTATACCTCACGGCTCAAACAGATAAGGATATCGCTCGCGCATCTCGGCCTCTCGCTCCCAAGTACTCTCCCCTGGCGAGTAATGCTTCCATGCGAGGCACACCAATGGAATCATCTGGTTCCTTGGCACCTTCTCTCTCCGATCCAGAATCTCAACTGGCTTCTCTGGATAGCTAAGAGTAGGGCCCACCTCTATCTCCGAGTGATCCAACACATGACTAGGATCTGCGGGTACCGTCTTAGCTGCGACACGTAAAAAATATTGTGCACTCCCTCTAATATAGGTGGCAAGTCTAGTCTGTAAGCAACTGTATCGACCCTCACGAGAATACTGAAAGGTCCGATGAATCGTAGACTAAGCTTTCCGCCTCCACCGAAATAAATTGTTCCCCGTGTCAGAGAAATCATCAGAAACATCAAACCACTAATCTAGCACAAAACACAGCCTTAGAACTCTAAAAAAAACAAATAATCACAAGCAATACAAAACAAAATCTATACCTCAAACTCCAATGGTCTCCGGTGGCTATCGGCCCAATGCCGCTGTCTGTCCTGCGCCACTCGAAGTCTATCCCTGATGAGCTTTACCTTCTCAGTTGCATCCACTACCAACTATGGTCCAAATAATGATCTCTCACCAACATCATCCCATGATAATGGAGTACGGCATCTTCATCCTTACAATGCCTCAAATTGTGACATCTCTATACTGGCCTGGTAGTTGTTGTTGTAAAAAAACCTCTACCAGGTGTAGATGATCCTCCCATGAGCCTCTAAAATCCAAAATATAGGTGTGTAGTATGTCCTCGAGAGTCTGAATAGTCATCTCTAACTGCCCGTCTTTCTGAGGGTGATATGAGGTACTAAACTTGAGCTGAGTGCCCAAGCTAGCCTATAAACTCCTCTAGAAGTGGAACGTGAAGCGACTATCCCGATCCGAGACTATGCTCACAGAAACTCTATATAATCTGACTATCTGACGCACATACATATCTGCGAGCTTCTCAGTAGATGTACCTACTTTAAATGGCAGAAAGTGGGGTAATTTGTTCAACCTGTCTACGATGACCCAAATCCCATCTTTTTCTCCTAGAAAACGCGGAAGTCCTGAAACAAAGTTCATCGTCACATGATCCCATTTCCACTCTGGAATGGGTAAAGGCTTAAGCAATCCACCTGGCCTCTGTCTCTCTGTCTTTACCTGCTGGCATACCAAGCATTTGGATACGAAGCTAGCCACCTCACACTTCATACTATACCACCAAATATGCTCTTTCATGTCCCTATAAATCTTGTTGGCAGCTGGATGCATAGAGTACTGAGATCGATGTGCCTTCTATAGAATCTTCGTGCGTAATGCTTCACTCGACACACACAACCTGGTATCTTGCCGCAATGATCCATCATCTGCAATGCTAAAGTCCTCTACCAATCTTATCCGGACCTATACTCTGAGGCTCCTCAGAGACTCATCCTTGAACTGTGCGGCTTTGATCCGGTCTATCAACTCTGAATGTACCTGAAGTCCTGTCACGCCCCAGTCCCAAAATATGTAGGACTATGACACGTAAGCATGTCAGCCGTATGAATATGGCACTCCAATATATGGAAACCATGACACACGTACGCTGTAATTTGAATAACAATTCACAAGTGGTAAACACATATTTCACAGGGCATAACTAAATCTCATCCACAGAAATCATATATATATACATGAATAACCAATACCTATAACTAGATCTCAATGTAAAGTATCTAATGATGGTAGTCAGATGGAAACAAATCCACTACCAGACTAGAATATAGAATAGACAAGATAAATACAATATAAATACAACCTCTAACGATCACGAGGCTCGAAGAGTAGACCTCTCACAATATAAGTAGCCAGTCCGGATCTGCGCTCCTGCAAATACTCATGAATAATACACCTGGAAAGGGACCAAGTCCTCAAAGGGACTTAACAAGATACATAAAAGCATGCCATAAAGTAAATACTGTAAAAACTCTAGGGTGACCTAACCATCTAAGTGAAATGCAACTTGAGGATAACTTGAGTGTATGGGAAAGTGTAGGGTAGACATATGCTGACGTAATTCACCAATCGTGTAAACTGGCTAGTATATGCCATATATGCCCCAATACCTGGGCACTGTAACATAATAACGTCCATACCGCTCCGAAGAATAGGGAATCTGAATAATATAACGTCCATACCGCTCCGTAGAACAAGGAATCTGAATAATATAACGTCCATACCGCTCCGTAGAACGGGGAATCTGAATAAAGGAAGTGGGTGTCCCATACGCCTACTAGTAGTCCTTCCCGCCCAATGATCTAAGCATGTTGTATCCACAACACGCATCAGCTACTACACCGAGGCATCGTAACTCTGGCTCATAGTCTATCATTAGAATAATAGCCCAATCCGTATAACCAAACAAGGACAAGGATTAGACCGTCGTACCACGATAGTCTACGCTCCGCCTACTAATAACTGTTAAGTCTTCTAACATGCATCACTATTAGCAGTTACACCCTATCCATCGCACGCCTACACGTACAGGTGGCCAACCATATACGCTGGACCGTGCCCTATATGAGACTCACAACACGTGTAAGAAATGTGTCAAGGCCTGGGAGTCATACCAATAACTCCACAACTTTAGGTGGGTCTACTAGACACTAGGTCAGACACAAGTCCTAACGTTAACGCATTCGTTGACTGCACCTGAGTCTCTCTCGGATGCACACAGTTTAAATTAAGTAAACATGCAACCAAATAATAAATGAATTCAAACAGTACAACAAAGGCAAGGTATACTTGCCTGGCAAGGAAGTTGCACAGTACCAATAGTCCGCTCAAGAAGCCGTGCTGGTAAATCCAATAGATCTTCGGGGTTAGTGTGCACAGGTACGGGAATTGGGGTGACTGCTGCGGGTTGTCGGGCAAGGGTGACGGTTCCATGATGATGTCGCTGAGATGATTGGATTATGGTTAAGGTGATGCTTTGGTCAATGATGGTGTTTATGTTGATGATGGAGGTTCATAACGGTAATGATGATTACAATGGTGATGATGATAGAATGATGTGGGGATTTATAATAATGGTGGTGACGTGGATGATGACTGGGATGATGGTGATGCTCATGGTGAAGATGATGATCATGATCATGATGGGGTTTACATGATGGTGAAGACGAGAATAATGATGTGGACGATGGTAATGACGAGGATGATGATAATGACGACAGGTTGATGGTGACGACGATGATGACGATGGTAAGGAGGTGATGATGACGACTGACTACGATGATGGTGGTGATGACAATGTCGGTGACGATGGCGATGATGATGCTAAGAACGATGATGATGACGACTAGGATGACGATGATGAGGATGACGACGTGGACGATAGTGATGACAAGGACGACGAGGGTGATGAAAATATTAGGGTCGATGATGAGGATGATAATGGTTTACGTGTTGAGAATGAATGGATTGATGAGGAGTTGATATGAGGATGAGGATGATGCTTGTGGGCTACCGGAGTCCAGCTAGGGGAGGTGAGGTCCGGCAGGGAGAAGGAGAAGGTCAGGGAGCAGGGCTGTGGTCGAGGAGAGGAGGAGAAGGACCGAGGTGGTGATGGGTGGTGGGTGCATGGCTGAGGGAGGTCAGGCCGGAAAAGAGGAGCAGAGCGGGAGGAGGAGATGATGGGGTGGCTCGATGTAGAGATGGAGGTCAAGGCCGGCAGAGGGAATGTCGACTGGTAGAGGGGCTCGGGTTCTGATCTGAACGGGCTGGGGTGGTGGTGATGTCGTGTAGGCCGGAGATGATGAAGGATTCTACGGCGATCAACGGGGAAGGTGGTGGAAGAGGGAGGATGGTAGTCGAACCTGGCGAAGCACAGCGGCTCGGGGAAAGTCGTTCAGTCGACGGAGGAGGCCGAGGTCGGGTGAGCCGGAGATGAGAGCGGATGTGGTGGTGGTTGTCTGCTGTCAGGGAGAAGGAAAAGGGTAGACAGTGAAGAGGGAGGGGGAGTCTGGTCCCGGTCGGCGATTGGGGATGCTCCGGCCGGCGGGGAGGTCAGGCGGGTAAAGGAGGGGATAAACAGTACGGGTGATGGGGAGGGTCGGCTGTGTATTAAAATCTTAGGGTTGGTGAATAAATGAAAGGAAGGAAAAAAAAAGTTGTATAAATACATGAAATTTGGGTTTGGGGGTTTGACCTAGGACAATTTGGGCTTGGTCAACTCTCCTTGGAGTGGGCCATGGTCTTACGTGAGGATATTGGGATATAATTTACATGTTTAAAGTACAATGATGGGGTTTTAAACGAGGGGGCGATCTGTTCGTTTGCACATTTCAAAAATTGTTGGAAAAATTCATATGAAGGGAAAAATAGATTTTTTTTTTCATATATTGTCCAATGGCGTGGGCACCTTAATGAAATTTTGCATAAAAGCGCCCAACAATTAGGAAAATTTCACAGAGGTGGAAATTGGATTTTAATTAATTAAATGGAATGTGCATGATGTTCTAGATTTAATTAGAAGTATATGGGAATAAAATTAGGTGGGACACAAGTGTCAGGGACGTAGAGAGTACAGTATAAAATATTAATAAAATTTGGGTTGTATAACACGGTCAAGATTGTTTTTCCAATTTTGATTGGAACGCACAAGGGTACAGAGTTAGAATTATTTAGAATTATAATAATAACGTCCGCGACGTTTATTGTGCGACTAAAATATAGTACAAGAAAGCAACATTATAAGTTACACAAAGGTCAGAATAGTAGGCGGTCATGTCTAGGACAAGGTTGTGAAATTTGTAGATAGGCAATGGCTAGTGTAGTACTCCAATTATCGAAGCAACGGTAAGGTGCGCTACGTGTCATAAACAATATAAAATTAAATAACTACTATGTTATATTTCTATTTGGATTCAAACTAGCCCTAGTTTCTCTATCTATGCCAAGTAGGCCTAATTTTGGGTGAGGGGGTTTATAATCTACCCAACTTAAAATAATTTCGTCCTCGAAATTTAACTAGGGTATAATTGGATAATTCCTTCACATTCGTACATAAGGCGAGTCAATCGCGATCTCTTCCAAATATTTAAAACTTATTTAAATCCATCGCAATCACTTTTAATTTAGATTAACCATTGTTTAAATCGAATTTCAACACATCGCACTATCTTCTCAATTTCTCAAATTAAAATAATCACATCCAAATCTAATTCAAATATATATGACATCCCACCTCCAAATTTTATATCGCAATCTCCAATTATCATAATCTCCTCTAGAAAATAATTATAATCAAATATTATTTTTATTTTCAACTTATGAACGCCGTACTCTTCAGAATTTACTTTCAATTTACATCCTCAATATTTCAAATAGGTAATCCAACCCTCAAAATTTTATTCTTAATTCAAATCATCGAATCTTAGAATTCAATCCGACCATGTTCATATTTAGAGTTCTATTTGTTTCTCAAGATTTAAATCGACGATTCAACCCCCAATTCTCAAAATTCAAATCATGTGCTAAAAATTGAAATTCATTGATCTGCATCATCTTACTTATTCGTCCAAAATTTTAAAATTTTAAAATGACTTGAACTTTTAAATCAATTTTTTGCTCGATCACAATCTAAAGAAATTCCTCTCAAGCTGATAATGCAACTGCTACCCAACTTAGAATTTATCCATCTATCACATAAGGCTCTTACATTTAAGAAATCTCATTCCTCAATTTTCTTTACTTAATCATGTTACTCAATCCTCAAAATTTTAACACCAAATATATTACATGTGATATGCCCTTGGTTACAAAATAATCATCAAATAATGTAATTGGCATATAGGGTATATCTAATACTATCTGTGTATCAACTTATGCTAGGCGCGAGGTTTCGTCTTTCCGAAATAAAAGAAGACGGAAAACAATAAGAAAGAGTTCAAGGGGGAGGTAATAGATTAAAAGTATGGGGATCAAGGCGTTTAAAAAAAATCAATGGGAATTTTCAAGGCAGTTGTGGATTGAATTCCTATTTTGGTAATTCCTATTCACATGCTCGTATCAGTACAGTTATGTAACAGATACGATATGCTCAGACATATCTAAAGGGTAAGTACATTCGTCTACTAATCACTATATCTCAATCCACATAAAGTAGTTATGCGAAGGGCGAACCAAGCGTACTATGGTTGATCAGACCATAGTACACTGATTCGGAAATATATTAGTGTACACGTCCAATAATACATATGTCGTAAACAAGCTTGATGAAAGAATGAGCTTGCAAAAGTAGGCTATAATAGCAGCATAAGTCGAGGTAGTACAAAAATATAAGTATGCTAGATTATGATTGTCACGACCCGCACCCGATGTAGGGATGCAAGTCAGAAACAACGCCCAGCCTACTCCGTAGAATCGGCGGTAGAACGTTGTCTTGGTCTACTATACTATCTAAAATCTCACAATAATATGAAGTCTGCCAATAAAATCTCAATACAAAACTCAATCACATTCTAAAGCATGAGAAGATATCAAGGAAGTCTAACATAACTATCCATTCAATATATATAAACAATAATAGAAACAATATCCAATCTCATACTCTATGCCGAAAATAAATTCGGTACCAAAATGCTAAAGAGACTAACTATGAAAACTAGTGATCCGGATAAACCTTCCGGCAATCACTCTAGAACTAGTGGATCCAAGTCTGCACCATCTATAAGTCGAAGTCCATAGTATGTCGGACACCAATCTCTCGGATCCTCTGAAAAATATTTTCCAGTCAGGAATGGAGCAAAGTACATACCTCTGAAAGCAGTTCCAATAACATAATCGAGCATATATAACAAGCAATAGAAAAAGGATACAAGATGCACAAGTAATAAGAATGTACAATACAGCAGGAACAGGCAATAAGCACAATAAGAACTGAAAAGTAAATAAGGGAAATAAACTGCAAGTAGAAAACAAGAATACTAGCTATGTGATTTAGAGTGCAAGTTCGTTATGTGATCGGCTTAGGTTGCACATGAGGTATAAAGGTAACTTTATTATATGTGAGGTATATAATCGACATGCACATGAGATCAAGAGGGCTTTCATCACATAACCAACTCCTACTTCCCCTCCCCAACAAATACTCATGGATCCAATCACGATACGTTACGTACATGATCACAATATAGTCACACTAGCACACGAAATAGTGGATGCACAAGAAGCACATGAAAGTCAATACCCGATGCACACGATGAAATACATGTGACTGGGTACCCGTTGCACACGGTAGGGGATAACACCTCCTGACGGGATCCATATAGCACCAGTCCATAAAATCATTGTGTCGAAAATCAATATATACAATTCTAGAACATGCATATATACAATATTATAAATTAAAAACAATCAGAGAAATGTACTCGCCTGTGATCCAGAGCAATGAATGTCAAACTGTCCGAACTGGTATCACACAGACCTACATATGGAATATTGCATTAATATAAGGTTCTGGAAAGAAAATAAGTTAAACTAGTCAACTTCTAGGTCAACAAGTCAATTCTAAGTCAAAAGTTAAACTAGGACAACTCTAAGTCAAACCGGTCAAACTATGGTCAACTCTAAGTCAAACCGTTCTAACTATAGTCAAACTATGGTCAACTACCTATTTCTAGGTTTTATAAGTTTAACTCAAAGATATTGGGCTCACACACTATGAATCTAGGCCATACAAGCTATAACTTATGATACTAAGATATCGTATCTCAGGATACACAAACAATAGGTAAATATCACATATCTATAATAAAGCAATATTAAATATATAAATCATAATTACAAATGCTAAAAGATTATCATGGTTTTGAACCAACTTGGTATCGCAATAGTAAACCTCTATCTTGATACCCAAACCAAATACCTTGGATATCCTTAATACCTTGGCATTTACCTTGGTATCTTAAGATAATGTCACTCTAGTATATATATATATTAACTATCCAACTATAACTATAAACTACCATGTATTTAGTATTTATACCATACTATATACCTTATTTTAGTCACCTTAATATCAGCCCATAATTAGTTTACAACTATCATATTACTATGCCAATACCTACTACTCATACCTTGGTATATCTTGATACTTACCTTGGTATCTCAAGGTAATTGCCAAAACTTCATATATGTACTAACTACCCAACAATAATAGTTAGTGTGTAGTTGGTAGTTAGTATTAATTCTATTAGTACATACTAAAGTTATATTAAAAGAGTAATAAGAAGTGAAAAGGACAGAGACACTTCCCAACCAGAAAGCAAAGTTCCCACTGATGGTACGTACATACATACCTAAAAATATATAATATATAAAAGATACTCATAACCATTGATAACTAAAATATACTAACTTACTTAATAATATTATGTGCTACAACTAAATATATACATATATAGTATAATACAAATAGCAATTACGAACATATTTATATATATATTAATTACCATATATATATATTTAAATACATATATATATAACCCACCATATATATTTATATAATATATATTTAAATACATATATATAACCCACAATATATTTATATAATATATATTTAAATACATATAATCCACAATATATATATATATTTATACAATATATATTTAAATACATATATATAACCCATAATATATATTTATACAATATATATTTAAATACATATATATAACCCACAATATATATTTATACAATATATATATATAAAACTATATATATAACTATACATACACTTATACATAGTAAATTGTATAAAATACCACATAGTAACATACACATACATACATTTTAATATGTATATATAACTATGCATATATGTATACGTATATAAAATCATACACTATATAAATACATAACAATATATAATATAACTATATATATAACCACATATAAATATATCTACTATATTATATATATATATATATACTACCACTTATAAATATATATCTACATGTAGAAAAATAGCTACATAATAAATATACACATATAGTATATGCATAGGTACATAGATCTAAGACACAACATTACATAAATATATATATACACAATATTATATATATATATATATATATACATATATATAATTATACTTTTCCATGAAATAAGAACACAAAAGAATTAGATCTACAATTAAATTGCACATACATGGACCGTATCACCCCGTATCCCACTAGATTTAGGATACGCATGCGACACGAGTCCACCACACATCCAAACGTACCCCGAAGGACACGAACAAGTCATATATATTATTTATGAACAATACGAAGAGTCAAATATAAATCTACGTGTCCGTGTCAAAATGTGACATGCTCAAAGTCCCGTGTCGGAGAAAAAATCTCTAAATTAACACGTATCACCAAATTGATGGGATACGACCTACACGTACCCAATTGTGGATATGAAACTAGCCCCAAACACACAATCACATGCCAAATTGATCTATAGGACCAATTGACACACACAACAAATATCAATTTCGGAATTCCCCAAAAATTGACATAAAAAGTATCATAACTTTCTCAATAGGCCTCATATGAACACAAAACCAAAACCTATGGGTAGCCTATGCATATGGGTTGATTTTTCATGGTTAAATCTTATATTTAGAACCTAAATTAAGGAGAAAAAACTAAATTATACATATTGGGAGATGGATTCCTAATGAAACCTCTAAAATTGGTCAAATTGGCCTCCAACTTGTAGATCCTTGCTCCTCTTTGTAGATCCATGCTTCCTCCTTATAGATCCTTGCTCTAATAGCCTCCAATGGTGATTTGGGAAATAATTGGGTGGAAATTTGGTAGGAATTTGGTTGAGAAAATTTTTTAGATCTAGATTTGGAATGAAAAATGAAGAGAGAGAAAGTTTTTATCCCATTTATATAGGCCTCACTTGCCCCCTCCCTCAAACAACTATGTAAAGTCTAAAATATTCCTTGGGGCCTCTCATAAAAAAATTAATTAAGGAGGAAAGCTTCTAGTCTAATTGGTTTAACATAATTAATCATCCTCCTAATAATTGGGCTTCTAATTATTGGGCTCAATTCTAACTAGAATAAAATATTGGTCCATGAGTCTAAACTAAACTAGTTGGTCCACTAACACAAGTCCAAAAATAAATCTAACATGCTAATAATAAATAAATAATACAATAAATAAAATTTAACATGCACAATATTTAATTAATTACCAAATGACTAAAATATCCTTTCCTAGAAAATATGGTAGTGACAATGATGAAAGGAGGTACAAAAATAATTTAAGTTCACAAAATCAAACAAGATACAAAATTAAGACTCTACAATCTCTACAGTTGTCATACTAACTCCTTGTCTAAGTCTCTAATCGATAAAATAGGGGTATGGGCCTCTAATTTCTACTGTCTGAATAAATACTATCTTCTTATACAAGTCTAAAGTTGTGTCATCCTATTATACTTCATCAATGGGTCAATAGGGCTATGTGATACTATGTTGTGAGGTATACTACCCAACTTAAAATAATAAACTAATACTGTGACAGACTTAAGGGGATCCTACAAATTAATAAAGTTCTTGTAAATAAAGTACAATTTTTTATTGGGCTATACGAGGAACGAATCTTTGTACTTATTAGGGTATCCTATTGTATCATGTAGGTAATGGTTATCTTAAATCTTAACCTTAGTGTTCATAGAATACAAGTGTCAATAGTAAGGATGGAAGAGTTAATGACCTTTAAGAGAAAAAAGGAAATATAACTCGTATCGAGTTACGGATACGAATTATGCAATTTAAAACTAAGAATAATCAGATCACAATCTAAAGGAGCAACTCAAGCTATCAAGCTCTAATTACCAAGCACATAATTCAGAGTTCAAACTACCAAACTATAACCCTAGCAAACTATATAGAATAAGATCACTTGGCCTTCAATCATGAGAGTTATGTGGCACGAGTTAAAAGATGAAGAAAAGAAGAATCATAATTTAGTCATCGCGCAATTAGCGAACGTTAAGGTTTGGAGGAACAAGATATAAAATTAAAATAAAGGGACTCAAGATAATATCATGATTTCCTAATGGGAAGGTGGCGAGCAAATCTCCGTATCTGAGGTATGATCAAGGGGAATGTCATATTCATTGCTCTGGGCTCCCTGAGGTACTGTCTGCTAATATCATGACAAGGATCAATATCCTAACACTATCTCACTATGCAAGTTAGGTTCAGTCCCTACATTCGATCTAGGATTTCTATTGGTTTCTCAATACTAGGGTCAACATTAGGGTCAAATCTCTAACTAGATCTAGTAGTGCCTATACTACTCTTAAGTCATTCATAATTATGTCAAGGAATAATGGTAAGCCATTCCTTAGATAAGGATGCTAGGGTTTACCTAAATATTCTAAACTTAGTGACATGTCAGGGTTCTAGTTACTCCTAATAGGAAGGTTACCCTACTTATTATCTAATAATAGGGACTTCTATATTCTAGGGGAAGGCTATACTTCTAGGAACTATTAGGGAAGCACATGGATCAAGCATGATACAGCTATTCAAAATAGAACAGATTGGAAAGAGGATGAGTCATAGTCAGTTGTGGATAAGATCCTATACTCTAGTCCTAGGTGCAGGCTTGCTCGGTACAGTAACGTAACCGAGGCAATATGCTCTCGACCTGCATGGGCTACCACAAAAACATGTCACGCCCCAGTCCCAAAATATGTAGGACTAGGACACGTAAGCATGTCAGCTGTATGAATATGGTACTCCAATATATGGAAACCATGACACACGTACGTTGTAATATGAATAACAATTCACAAGTGGTAAAAACATATGTTACAGGACATAACTAAATCTCATCCACATAAATCATATATATATAAATGAATAACCAATACCTATAACTAGATCTCAACGTAAAGTATCTAATGATGGTAGTCGGATGGAAACAAATCCACTACCGGACTAGAATATAGAATAGACAAGATAAATACAATATAAATACAACCTCTAACGATCACGAGGCTCGAAGAATAGACCTCTCGCAATATAAGTAGCCAGTCCGGATCTGCACTCCTGCAAATACTCATGAACAATATACCTGGAAAGGGACCAGGTCCTCAGAGGGACATAATAAGATACATAAAAGCATGCCATAAAGTAAATACTATAAAAACTCCAGGGTGACCTAACCATCTAATTGAAATGTAACTTGAGGACAACTTGAGTGTATGGGAAAGTGTAGGCTAGACATATGCTGACGTAATTTACCAATCGTGATAACTGGCTAGTATATGCCACATATGCCCCCATACCTGGGCACTGTAACATAATAACGTCCATACCACTCCGAAGAATAGCGAATCTGAATAATATAATGTCCATACCGCTCCGTAGAACAGGGAATCTGAATAATATAACGTCCATACCGCTCCGTAGAACGGGGAATCTGAATAAAGGAAGTGGGTGTCCCATATGCCTACTAGTAGTCCTCCCTGCCCAATGATCTAAGCATTTTGTATCCACAACACGCTTCAGCTACTACACCGAGGCGTCGCAACTCTGGTTCATAGTCTATCATTAGAAAAATAGCCCAATCCGTATAACCAAACAAGGACAAGGATTAGACCGTCGTACCACGATAGTCTACGCTCCGCCTACTAATAACTGTTAAGTCTTCTAACATGCATCACTATTAGCAGTTATACCCTATCCGTCGCACGCCTACACGTACAGGTGGCCAACCACATACGCAGGACCGTGCCCTACATGAGACTCATAACACATGTAAGAAATGTGTCAAGGCCTGGGAGTCATACCAATAACTCTACAACTTTAGGTGAGTCTACTAGACACTAGGTCAGACACAAGTCCTAACGTCAATGCATTCGTTGACTGCACCCGAGTCTCTCTCGGACGCACACAGTTTAAAATAAATAAACATGCAACCAAATAATAACTGAATTCAAACAGTACAACAAAGGCAAGGTATACGTGCCTGGCAAGGAAGCTGCGCAGTACCAATAGTCCGCTCCAGAAGCCACGCGGGTAAACTAACATATCTTCGGGGTCAGCGTGCACAAGTACGGGAATTGGGGTGACTGCTATGGGTTGTCGGGCAAGGGTGACGGTTCCATGATGACGACGCTGAGATAATTGGATTATGGTTAAGGTGATGCTTTGGTCAATGATGGTGTTTATGTTGATGATGGGGGTTCATAACGGTAATAATGATTACAATGGTGATGATGATAGTATGATAAGGGGATTTATGATAATGGTGGTAACATGGATGATGACTGGGATGATGGTGATGATCATAGTGAAGATGATGATGATGATCATGATGGGGTTTATATGATGGTGAAGACGAGGATGATGATATGGACGATGGTAATGATGAGGATGATGATAATGACGACAGGTTGATGGTGACGACGATGATGACGATGGTAAGGAGGTGATGATGATGACTGACTAAGATGATGGTGGTGATGACGATGTCGGCGACGATGGCCATGATGATGCCAAGAACGATGATGATGATGACTAGGATGACGATGACGAGGATGACGATGTGGACGATAGTGATGACAAGGATGATGAGGGTGATGAAAATATTAGGGTCGATGATGAGGATGATAATGGTTTACGTGTTGAGAATGAATGGATTGATGAGGAATTGATATGAGGATGATGATGATGCTTATGGGCTACCGGAGTCCGGCCAGGGGAGGTGAGGTCCGGCAGGGAGCAGGAGAAGGTCAGGGAGCAGGGCTGTGGTCGAGGAGAAGAGGAGGAGGACCGAGGTGGTGATGGGTGGTGGGGTGCATGGCTGAGGGTGGTCAGGCCGGAAAAGAGGAGCAGAGCGGGAGAAGGAGATGACGGGGTGGCTCGATATGGAGATGGAGGTCAAGGCCGGCGGAGGGGATGTCGACTGATGAAGGGGCTCAGGTTCTGATCTGAACGGGCTGGGGTGGTGGTGATGTCGTGTAGGCTGGAGACGAGGTGAGGCGATGCTGGTGGTCGATGCCAGGATGATGATGATGATGTTCAGTGGGGTCGTGTGCTCCGGCGGTGAGGGGAGGCCGGAGGGATGGATTCTGCGACGATCACCGAGGAAGGTGGTGGTCTAGGTGGATGAGGGAGGATGGTGGTCGAACCTGGCGAAGCACAGCGGCTCGGGGAAAGTCGTTCAGTCGACGGAGGAGGCCGGGGTCGGTGAGCCGGAGATGAGAGCGGACGTGGTGGTGGTTGTCTGCTGTCAGGGAGAAGGAAAAGGGTGGACAATGAAGAGGGCGGGGGAGTCTGGTCCCGGTCGGCAGTTGGGGGATGCTCCGGCCGGCGGGGACGTCAGGCGGGTGAAGGAGGGGATGAACAGTACGGGTGATGGGGAGGGTCGACCGTGTATTAAAATCTTAGGGTTGGTGAATAAAGGAAGGAGAAAAAGTTGTATAAATACATGAAATTTGGGTTTGGGGGTTTGACCTAGGACAATGTAGGCTTGGTCAACTCTCCTTGGAGTGGGCCTTGGTATTACGTGATGATGTTGGGCTATAATTTACATGGTTTAAAGTAAAAGGATGGGGTTTTAAACGAGGGGGCGATGTTGTGCGTTTGCACATTCCAAAAATTGTTGGAAAAATTCATATGAAAGGAAAAAATAATTTTTTTCATATATTGTCCAATGGCGTGGGCACCTTAATAAAATTTTGCATAAAAGCGCCTAACAATTGGGAAAATTTCACAAAGGTGGAAATTGGATTTTAATTAATTAAATGGAATACGCATGATATTCTGGATTTAATTAGAAGTACATGGGAATAAAATTAGGTGGGACCCAAGTGTCAGGGACGTAGAAAGTACAGTATAAAATATTAATAAAATTCGGATTGTATAATACGGTCAAGATTGTGTCTCCAATTTTGATTGGAACGTACAAGGGTACAAAGTTAGAATTATTTAGAATTACAATAATAACGTCCGTGATGTTTATTGTGCGACTAAAATATAGCACAAGAAAGCAATATTATAAGTTACACAAAGATCAGAATAGTAGGCGATCATGTCTAGGACAAGGTTGTGAAATTTGTAGATAGGCAATGGCTAGTGTAGTACTCCAATTATCAAAGCAACGGTAAGGTGCGCTACGTGTCATAAACAATACAAAATTAAATAACTACTGTGTTCTATTTCTATTTGGATTCAAACTAGCCCTAGTTTCTCTATCTATGCCAATTATGTCTAATTTTGGATGAGGGGTTTTACAAGTCCCCACATATGTGCTGCAACTCCAGAAACTAATACCTCAATGCCCAAGCTATCAAGATCAGCGAACAAATGTCTGTCCCTTGTCATAAATATAGCCACTGGATACCTGCTCAAGGCATCTGCGACTATGTTGGCCTTCCCTGGATGGTACTGCAAAGAAATATTGAAATCCTTCATCAACTCCAACCATCACCGCTGCCTCATGTTGAGCTCCTTTTGTGTAAACACATACTTCAAGCTCTTATCGAAGTTCCTCATGGGGAACCGAGTTCGGTCCGAACTCGGTACGCCTCCTTCCAACATCCCTTCCTCGCTGCTCCCGAGCTTCTTTGACTTCACGAATGCCCTTGTCGCCTCCTCGAGATTCTCGGGCACACAAACGACGCTCGTCGTACTCCGGGGTATTCTTCACATATGTTGGGAACCCTATCCACTCCAATAAATCTATCCTTTCACAACTATATAAAGGGGGTCATTACCCAGACGATCCGCCTGTAGTACCAAAATTTTCCTTTAGAAGAATCTTTGTGAACATATATGTTCCGTTGTCATCTATATAATGAACTTACTCAAATGTTGCTTCATTCTTTTCAACCACATCATATATCCAATGATACCGGGTATCAATGTGTTTGGACCGGCTTTGAAATATATGATTCTTTTCAAGGTGAAAAGCACTCTGGCTATCGTAAAGCAAAGTATACTACTCTTGCTTTAGCCCCATCTCCTGCAACAGCTTCTTCATCCATAATAGCTCCTTGCAAGAATCTGTCACTGTAATGTACTCTGCCTCTATCGTCGACAAGGTAACACACTTATGCAACTGCGACTGCCACAATATCGCTCCACCACCAAACATTATCGCATAGTCCAAAATCGATAGTATCGTGTCTACATCTCCAACCATATCAGCGTAGGTAAACCCAACTAGCTTTGGTTCATCACCACCAAAAGAATGTCTCCAATCGACAGTGCCCTGAAGGTATCATAGAATCCACTTGACCGCACTCCAATGTACCCTTCCAAGATTAGAAATATACCTAGTAACTGTGACAACTGCATAAGCGATATATGGCCTCATACATAATATAACATACATGAGACTTCCCATAGCTAAGGCATACGGAACCCGCTCCATATCTTCCTTCTCATCCTCGATAGATGGGTATTGCTCCTCAGTGAACTTAAAGTGAGCTGCAAGGGGGTTACTCACTTTCTTCGACTTGTCCATCACAAAATGCTACAGTACCTGGTAAATGTACTTTATTTAAGACAAGTATAGCATCTTGGACTATCTCTTTCTCGGCATATCTTTATCCCAAGAATAGTCGTCGCTACGCCCTAGTCCTTCGTAGAGAAGGTCGCACCCAGTTGGCGCTTCAACTCTGTTATCCTATTGGCATTCTGACCCACTAGTATCATATCATCAACATAGAGCAGTAAAATGATAAAATTATCCTCGAAAAAGTACCTCATAAATACACAGTGATCTGACATTGTCCGTGCATAATCATGCTCCCCATAAAAGACAAAAACTTTCTGTACTACTACCTCTGAGCTTGCTTCAGACCATACAATCTCTTCTTCAATTGGTAGACCATGTGTGACTTGCCCTTCTCAAATAATCCCTTTGGCTACTCCATGTAAAACTCTTCCTCAAGATCACCGTAGAGAAATGTCTTCTTCACGTCCATTTGCTCGACCTCCAAGTCGAAAGTGGTTGCCAATACTAGCACCACCCGAATAGACGACTGTTTGACAACTAGCATAAAGATCTTATCGTAATCTATGCCCTTCCACTGACCGTAGCCTTTAACTACCTGCTTTTCTTTGTATCGAGGGCGATTAGTATCATCCGTCTGCTTCACTCTGAACACCCATCGATTCTTCAAAGCCTTCTTGACCTTTGGCAACCGTACCAGCTCATAAGTAGAATTGGCATATAAGAAACTTATCTCCTCCTACTTAGCCTTCATTTCCTGCTGCATGTTTTCATCTTCCATAACCTTTTTAAAACTTTTAGGCTCTCCTCCGTCAATTAGTAGCACATATTCACCCGGTGACTATCTTGTAGATGGTCGACGCTCTATATCGCTCCTTCTTAATGGAACTACTAGCGCTGGTTGTATATCAACAGCATTTTTTCCTTCAGGAACTGCCTCCTCGATATGCTCAACCTCCTGAGGGTCACCCTGACCACCATCAGCAGGCTGATGATCAAGGTTATGAGCAATTCTATGTACTGGCTCCCCCATGACTAGATCCTCTGAAATATTCTCTAAAAACTGCTCGAAGCAAAATAAATCTAACTCAGGCAATTCCTCAGCCTCAGAAGGCTCCTTCGGGGTCTTTGAATAAATTAGTATATCATCAATGAATACTACTATAAACTTATCCAAGTACTGATGAAATACCTTATTTATCAGGTTCATGAATACTGTCGGGGCATTGGTCAACCTAAACGGCATCACCAAGAACTCAAACTGCCCATACCGAGTCCTGAAACTTGTCTTCAAAATATCTTCCTTCTTCACTTTTATCTGGTGGTACCCCGACCTCAAGTCTATCTTCGAGAATACCATTGCTCCGCTCAAATGATCAAATAAATCATCAATTTGCGACAACGGGTATTTTTTCTTGATAGTGAGATTGTTGATTGCCCTGTAGTCGATACACATGCGTACCAACCCATCATTCTTCGGTACAAAAAGTACCAAAGTACCCCACGGTGATGAACTGGACCAGATGAAGCCCTTGTCCTGTAACTCAACCACATGCTTCTTCAACTTCGCTAGTTTACAGTTATTCACTCTATAGATATACTGGTATATTAGATCTGCGCCTGGCACCAAGTCTATAGAGAACTCCATATCTCTGTCTGTGGCAATCCTGGCAACTCCTCAAGAAAAACATCTATATACTCTGCAATCAATGGATGTGGCAGCTCTTGCTCTTTTACCAAAGCTCTACAGAAGTCTTTTTCGCTCTACTCTGCTGCTCCTTTGATGAAATCAAACTCTGGCTCTCCTAACATCTGGAACAAAACTCTGTCTTCTCAAAAATCGATACTAGAGATACACTCAACTCTTGGCCTCCCAAAGAAATTCTTCGATCCTTACAAACATCACTAACCAGGATAATGCCTTCCCCTGTCATGATCTTGCAAGTCCTCACCAACGGTTCAAACTCAAGATGATATTTTAGAGCAAAAGATACATATACAAAACTATGTGAAGCACCAGAATCAAATAAAGCATAAGCTGGAAAAGAATCAAGATAGACTGAACCTGAGATAACATCACCAACTGGCTCCTCCTCCTCGACGGTCAAGGCAAAATCTCTCCCCTGTCGCTGGGCACCTCTTTCCTGCTGCTGGTGCTGAGCGAACTTCTGCTATTATGGTGGTAGAGGATGTCCTCTCTGCTATCCCCCTGGTGGTCTCGCGGGTGCTCTCGGTGCCTGAGCTCCTTCCTGAGCTAGACGAGCTGGAACTTTAGGACAAGCCCTCAACTGATGGTCTCCTAATCCACAGAATAAGCACTATCCCAATCTCATCCTATAGGCATCCCATCCATGTCCTTGATTTTACAAAATATGCAAGGAATAACTGCCCTCTAGATCTGGTGCATATGCTGTACCGGCGCTCTAGATGGTCCATGATACTGCTGCATCGGCTGTTGGTAGTGCCTCTGGTGCTGCTGCTAAAAATAAGGCCGCTTCATTGGACCCGTGTTGAAATTGGATCCTCATATGTCTCTCGACCTCTTAGAGCCAAGATCTAGATCATCCTCTGTCATTTGTGCCTGCCTCAGAATCTTCTCAAAAGTAGTGGTAGGATCTCTATTCGTATGTGATTTGACCTCCTTGTTCAGGCCCTTCCTGAACTTTTTGGCCCTACCTCTGGGGTTTTGCCCCTCCATAAAGCGGCTTAAACTGTAATACTATGTCGTATACTAATCCACTGTCATACTTCCCTGAACAAGGTACTGAAACTGGCTCTCTAAAGATGTCAGAGCCACATCTAGAAAGAACTTTTCCTTGAAGAGCTCTTTGAAAGCTTTCCAAGTAAGTCCCGGGGCTAAGATCCTGGGGTCCATCCTGAACCAAGTCAATGCAATATCGAACATCATGCTCCATGCGGCCTCTATTTGCAACCTCTCTGGAATCTGCGCCAGTCGCAAGTTTCATTCAATGTCTTCTATCCAATCATCAGCATAAATGATCCCTTCGGTGCCTTTAAAGTCCTTCGACCCCATCCTCTTGAAGACTATGATGGTCCCCGACCTCGATTATTGTAGGGTAAACTGAGGTGGTGCCATATATGGCTGGACTAAGGCGGCTCTCTCAACTGCTGCGAGCATAATTTGGTGAGCATTAATTCTTAATGCTCTGCCGCATAACCTCTGACTGACGCTGTTGTACCTCCATTATCTGATGAAAGAACACAAACATCTATGTCTGATCGATTATGGATGGTGGGGGTGGAAGATCCCCTAAAACTGTCGGCGCTACCCTTTATACCGAAGGTGGAGCACCTCCAAAAGCTGCTGCAAAAATGCCCACCTTGCTCGGTGAAGCTGACCTCTGGAATGTAGCTACTGGAACAACATCTGATGGTGCTGCCCTCATAGACGACAAAGTGACTGACCTTGCTGACATGGCACCTGAGCGCTAGAAACGCGTCATCGGCGGCATCTTGAAGATAGATGGAACAAAGAAATCAATATTGAGTAAGAAACGATATCGTCAATGAAGGATAAATTTTATTCAAAGCAACATTCAATAGATACAAATAGCAAAAATGATATTGGAAGTGTTTCCTAGTTGTAATTGAGTATACTCTCAGCCTAAATCATATTTCCTAAAATAGGCTCGTAGTAGTACTCTAGGTGAGCACCACTATGATATCTCTCTACTTGCGACTCTAGACCTACATGGGCCACCACTAAAAATGTGTCACAACCCGCACCCGGATATTCGAGCACGAGTACATGGGTACGCCCAGCTTACACCGCAATATCGACGGTAGAATATTGTCTGGGTCAATTATACTATATAAATATCTCACACAATATATATAAAGTACATGTCAATTATCTTAACTCCAAACGGAGGAATAATATGGTATCTCATAAATGTAACTATACTCAATCACAATGTAAACTAAGGAAGTAAAGCACGAATATAATAACGAATAAAAGAATTAAGATACAATCCACAAGTCTAAAATAATATACATGCCATGAATCTCAATAACAGTCTAATATAAGTCAACCAAAATAAACTAAACCTCCTCAGGCTCTGGAACTAAGCCCTGCTATTCTAGAACATGAGATATATACAATATTATAAAATAAAAACTAACAGAGAAATATACTCGTCTGAGGTCCTGAGCAAGGTGTGTCTCTCGATGCCCAAGCTGGTGTCACACAGACCTATATATGGTATTTTGCATCAATACTAAGTTTTGGAATAAAAATAAGTTAAACTAGTTTAATTTTAGGTCATAAAGCTATTTCTATGTCAAAACAGTCAAACTAGGTCAACTCTAGGTCAAACTAGTCAAACTAGATATTTCTAGGTTGTATGAGTCTATCTCTAGGATATTAGGTCCATACACAATGTAATTAGGCCATACTAGCTATGCTAAGATACTAGGATACCAACAAAGTACCGTATCATAAGATACGCAAGTTATTAGATATGAAAATACTAATATATATATATATATATATATATATATATATATATATATATATATATATATATATATATATATATATATATAGTGCTCTTAGCTAACTAATGCTAAGTGGATACCTTGGCTTTGAACCAAAAGCGGTATCACAGTATCACAGTACCTACATACCCATCTTGATATACAAACTCAATACTCCTACATCTGATACTTGACCTTAATCGAATACTAATCTAATACTAAATAAAGTACTAACTGATAACACTGACAAAAAATTATACTAAGAGGTATGCTAAACTGATACTCAAATTGTATCACATACTTAACTAATACAGATAACAACTAACTCCTAACTGAAACTCATATGCACTGCTACTACATAACTCGTGAAGCCTGATACAAAAGGTAAAGTCTGAACTAAAGGTTAAGTCAAATTTAACTGACGCACAAGAGTCTAATACCCACTGCCTCTTAACCAGATATCTAATACTCACCCCAAGCTAATACCTGGACCCCTTATATGATTGAATGCAACCTCTTCCAGTTACTACTACTGTTGTACACTACACTGCTTACAATTTCTATCTGCACTATTGCTGCATCTCTTGCGGCTGAAGTTGTTGTACTGCTTGTTATTGTTGTGCATGCTCTTGTTGTATACTGTACTTGCTGCTGCAGTGCTCTGCACTAGCTGCTGCAGCATTGCTGATGCTGCTCTTGCTGTGTATTTACTGGGCAATGCATTGCAGTGCATACTGCTGCACTTGTTGTGCATGCACTGCAATGCACTGCAGTACAACTGCTATACTTGCTGCTACTGCTGAATGCTGCTGCAGTTATTGCTACTGAATGCTGCTGCTAATGTTACTGATATACTACTACTTGCTGTTGCAGTTGTTGCTACTGAATGCTACTCCAGTTGCTGCTAATGTTGCTGATATACAGCTACTGCAGTAGCTTGCTGCTTGCACACTGCTGCAGTTGTTGCTACTGAATGCTGCTGTAGTTGCTGCAAATGCTGCTGATACCAAGCAACCTGGCCCCCTCTTCTCACTAATACATTGACACTACACTCACACACTTAGACACACACTCGATATATATATATATATATATATATATATATACACTCATCCTCATATATACATATATATCTATATATATATATATATATATATATATATATACCTCCACATACATATGCATACCACATTCATATATCTATATCTACACACACACACACACACACACACATATATATATATATATATATACAATTACCACACTAGTGATTCATATGAACTCCGTATTCGCTCATGACCACCAACACTTCAAAATAAAATATAGAACATACACATAAATATATATATATATATATATATATATATATATATATATATATATATATATATATATATATATATATATATATATCATATAAAAATATAATTATAATATTCTAATAGCTATAACCAAGTTATATTGAATCTAAATGCAAGAAAACAAACACGTGGAGTGCACCACACCCGTATCACACTCATTCCATGATACGCTTGCGATACGGCTCCACCACACAACCAAACGTATCCCAAAGGACACGAAAAATTCTAAAATCATTATTATGAACAACACAAAGAGCTAGCTGCTCAACTACGTGCCCGTATCAAAATGTGACATGCTCAAACCCCCGTGTCGAAGAAAACCACTAAATCAATCTGTATCGCCAAATTATCGGGATACGGCTTACACGTATCCAATTGTGGACATGACACTAGTCACACACCAAAAATATGTCAATTTGGTCTAATGACTTATTGACAAACATAAGATGTGCCAATCTCGAAATTCTTCCAAAATTGACACAAAATACCATATAACTTTCTTCATAGGCCTCCTATGAACCTAATTCCAATTCCTATGGATAGACTTAGTACATGGGAGGGTTTCTAATAATTAAATTACAGATTTAGAACCTAATTAGATAGAGAAAACTGAATTATACCTATTGGGAGATGGATTTCCAATAAAATTCCTAAATTGAGTGTCAAGAGCCTCCAACTTTTAGATCTTTGCTCCTCCTTGTAGATCATTGCTTCCTCTTTGTAGATCCTTATTTTAATAGCCTCCAATGATGAATAGGAAAGGAATTGGAAAGATATTTGAGAAAAAATTGGTGTGCGAATGAAGAAATTTGGAAGAGGAAAAATTCTAGATCTAGATTTGGAATGACAAATGAGGAGAGAGAGAGTCTCTCTCCACCCCTATGGTGGACGGCCCTTTTCCCTCCTCCAAGCTACTATAGAAAGTCCAAAATACCTATTGGGGCTTTTCATGAAGAAATAATTAATAAAAAAAGGTTCTAGTCTAATTGGTTTCACTAATTAATTTATCCTCCTAATGAATGGACTTACTATAGGACTCAATTCTAACTAGAATTAAATGCTAGTCCATGGATCTAAACTAAACTAGTTAGGTCCACTAACACAAATCCAAAATAAAATCTAACATCTATAATAATTAAATAACACAATAATTAATATTTACAACATGCACAATATTTAATATTATTTTTTAAAATATATCCATGCCTAATTACCAAACTACCCTTAATTGATAAAGTGAGGGTGACAATCCTACCCACCTTAGAAAAATTTGGTCATCAAAATTAAGGAAGAAACTAACTACCAAAAGCAATCAATACAAGCAAAAAAGAATTATACCTCATGGCTCAAATAGATAAGGATATCGTCCGCGCATCTCGGCCACTCGCTCCCAGGTACTCTCCCCTGGTAAGTGATGCCTCCATGCGACGCACACCAAAAGAATCATCTGGTTCCTCAGCACCTTCTCTCTCCGATCTAGAATCTCAACTGGCTTCTCTAGATAGCTAAGAGTAGGGCCCACCTCTATCTTCGAGTGATCCAACACATGACTAGGATCTGCCATGTACCGTCTCAGCTGCGACACATGAAAAATATTGTGCACTTCTTGTAATACAAGTGGCAAGTCTAGTCTGTAAGCAACTGTACCGACCCTCTCGAGAATACTGATAGGTCCGATGAATCGCGGACTAAGCTTCCCGCCTCCAACGAAACGAATCTTGCCCGGTGTCGGAGAAATCCTCAGAAACACCAAACCATCAACCTAGCACATAACACAGCCTTAGCACTCTAACAAAACAAACAATCACAAGCAATGCAAAACAAAATATATACCTCAAACTCTAATGGTCTCCGGTGGCTATCGGCCCAATGTCGTTATCTGTCATGCGCCACACAAAATCTATCCCTGATGAGCTTCACCTTCTCAGCTGCATCCACTACCATCTCTGGTCCCAATAAGGATCTCTCACCAATATCATCCTATGGTAACGGAGTATGATATCTCCGTCCATACAATGCCTCAAATGGTGATATCTCTATACTGGCCTGGTAGCTGTTGTTGTAAGAAAACTCTACCAGATGAAGATGATCCTCCCAAGAGCCTCCAAAATACAAAATACAGGTACGTAGCATATCCTAGAGAATATGAATAGTCCTCTCTGACTTCCCGTCTTTCTGGGGGTGATATGAGGTACTGAACTTGAGCTGAGTGCCTAAGCTAGCCTGCAAACTCCTCCAGAAGTGGGACATGATGCGACTATCCTGATCCGAGACTATGCTCACAGGAACTCCATGCTATCTTACTATCTAACGCACATACATCTCCGTGAGCTTCTTCATATGCGTACCTACTTTGAATGGCAGAAAGTGGGTTGATTTGGTCAACCTGTCTATGATGACCCAAATTGCATCTTTACCTCCTGGAGAACGTGGAAGTCCTGAAACAAAGTCCATCGTTATATGCTTCTATTTCTACTCTGGAATGGGTAAAGGCTGAAGTAATCCACATGGCCTCCGTTTCTCTGCCTTTACCTACTGGCATACCAAGCATCTGGATACGAAACTAGCCACCTCTCACTTTATACCATACCACCAAACATGCTCTCTCATGTCCCTATACATCTTATTGGCACATGGATGCATAGAGTACTGAGATCGATGCGCCTCATGAAGAATCTCCTTGTATAATGCTCCACTCGACACATACAATCTGGTATCGTGCTACAATAATCCATCATCTGCAATGCTTAAGTCCTCTGCCAATCCCATTCGGACCTGTGCTCTGAGGCTCCTCAGAGACACATCCTCGAACTGTGTGGCTCTAATCCGGTCCATCAACTCTGACTGTACCTGAAGTCCCCACATATGTGCTGCAACTCCAGGAACTAATACCTCAATGCCCAAGCTATCAATATCGGCCAATAAATGTCTGTCCCTTATCAAATACATAGCCACTAGATACCTGCTCAAAGCATCCGGGACTACGTTGGCCTTCCTTGGATGGTACTACAAAGAAATGTCGAAGTCTTTCATCAACTCCAATCATCGTCGCTGCCTCATCTTGAGCTCTTTTTGTATAAACACATACTTCAAGCTCTTGTTGAAGTTCCTCATGGGGAACCGAGTTCGGTCTGAACTCGGTACACCTCCTTCCAGTATCCCTTCCTCGCTGCTCCCGAGATTCTTCGACTATATGAATGCCCTTGTCGCCTTCCCAAGCTTCTCGGACACACAAACAGCGCTCGTCGTACTCCAGGGTATTTTTCACATAGGATGGGAACCATATCCACTCTAATAAATCTCCCCGTTTATAACTATGTGGATGGGGTCATCACCCCGATGATCCGCCTATAGTACTCAAAATTTTCCCTTGGAAGAATCTTTATGAACATATATGTTCCGTTGTTATCTGTATAATGAACCTTCTCAAATGTCACTTCCTTCTTTTTAACCACATCATATATCCAATAATATCGGGTATCAATGTGTTTGGACCGGCTTTGAAATGTATGGTTCTTGACAAGGTGAATAGCACCCTGGCTATCGCAAAGCAAAGTATACTGCTCTTGCTTTAGGACCATTTTTTACAACAGCTTCTTCATCCTCAGTAGCTCCTTACAAGCATCTGTTACCGCAATATACTCTTCCTTTGTCGTCGACAAGGCAACACACTTATGCAACCGTGACTGCCACAATATCGCTCCACCAGCAAACATCAACACATAGCCCGAAGTTGATAGTATTGTGTCTACATATCCAACTATATCAGTGTAGGTAAACCCAACCAGCTTTGTCTTATCACTACCAAAAGAATGTCTTCAATCGACAGTGCCCTGAATGTGACCGCACTCCAATGTACCCTTCCAGAATTGGAAAGATACCTGCTAACAATGACAACTGCATAAGTGATATATGGTCTCGTACACACCATAGCATACATTAGACTTTCCACAGCTGAGGCATACGGAACCCGCTCTATATCTTCCTTCTCGACCTCGGTAGATGGATATTTCTCCTTAGTAAACTTAAAGTGAGCCGCAAGGGATTACTCACTTTCTTCGACTTGTCCATCCCAAAATGCTGAAGTACCTGGTAAATGTACTTCTTTTAAGACAAGTATAGCATCTTGGACTATCTCTCTCTCTCTCGGCTGATCTTTATCCCAAGAATAGCCTTCGCTGCACCCAAGTCCTTCATAGAGAAGGTCGTGCCCAGTTGGCGCTTCAACTCTGTTATCCTATTGGCATTCTGACCCACCAGTATCATATCATCAACATAGAGCAGTAAAATGATAAAATCATCCTCGACAAAGTACCACACAAATATACAGTGATTCGATATCGTCGGTGCATAACCATGCTCCCCCATAAATGACTAAAACTTTTTATACTACTGCCTCGGAGCTTGCTTCAGACCATACAAGTTCTTTTTCAATTGGCAGACCAAGTATGACTTGTCCTTCTCAAATAATCCCTTTGGCTGCTCCATGTACAACTCCTCCTCAAGATCATCGTGGAGGAATATCTTCTTCACGTCCATCTGCTCGACCTTCAAGTCAAAACTGGTTGCCAATGCTAGCACCACCCGAATAGACGACTGTTTGACGACTAGCAAAAAGATCTCATCGTAATCTATGCCCTTCCACTGATTATAGCCTTTAACTACCCGCCACTCTTTATATCAAGGGCGAGTAGTATCATCTGTTTGCTTCACTCTGAATACCCATCGATTCTTCAAAGCCTTCTTGACCTTTGGCAACCGCACCAGCTCATAAGTAGAATTGGCATATAAGAAACTCATCTCCTCCTGCATAGCCTTCATCCACTCCTGTCTTTATTCGTCTTCCATAGCCTTTTTTAAACTTTTGAGCTCTCCCCCATCAGTTAGTAGCATATATTCACCCGGTGAGTATCTCGTAGATGGTCGAGCTTATATCGCTCCTCCTTAATGGAACCACTAGCGCTGGTTGTATATCAATAGGCTTTTTCCCTTCAGTAACTGCCTTCTCTGCATGCTTATCCTCCTGAGGGTCACCCTGACGACCATCAGCAGGATGATGATCAAGGTTATGAGAAATTCCATATACTGGCTCCCTCATAACTAGATCCTCTAAAATTTCCTCTGAAAACTGCTCGAAACAAAATAAATCTAACTCAGGCAATTCTTCAGCCTCAGAAGGCATCTCAAAATCCTGAGGGTTGGTCATGGTGTGATCCTCGACGAACCCTGCATCTCTAATTTTGTAGATCTTTCTTTCCACGGGGTTGTAGAGTCTATAGCCAAATGCATCCCAATCATAGCCGATAAAGATACATTGCCTCGAATTTGGCTCAATTTTGCATCTTTCGTCATTCGATACATTCACGAAGGTCTTACAACCAAACACTCATAGGTGATTGTATGATGTCTCTTTATCGTACCATACTTTGTCAAGTATATCATCCTTCATAGGACCGTAGACATCCGAGTGAATCAACTCGAGCAACGCCGGCTTCTTTGAACTTGGGTGACTTTGAAAAGATACCATATTTTGCTTCCCTGCTAAACAGTTTGTGCATCTCTTCAACTTTATAGACTTGAGCCCTGAAATCACCTTCTTGTTCACCAAATAGCTCATCTTCTTCTCGCTGATATAGATGAGCCTCCTATGCCATAACTCGGTAGATGCTTCAGTATCTGTGTTCAACTCTTGTGCCCCCATATGCGCTCCCTTCCATATAATAGAGTCCGGACTCTTGCTTCCTCTGGCCATCACCATCGAACCTATAGAATGCTTCCACTAATCATTCCTGAAGAGATTGAAGAAACCCTTATCATCCAACCTTTAAACCGATATCAGGTTGAAATGGATATCATGGACAAGACAGACATCTTTAAGAACAAGAATTACTCCCATCTCCGTCCTCAAATGCATATCTCCAATAACAATAGCCTTTGACACATCTTTGTTGCCTATCACCAACCCTCCACATTCGCCTGCTGTATAAGTAGCAAATAATACCCTGTTGTGAGATACGTGCGCTGAAGCACTTGAGTCCACCAGCAAAGAGTTGTTATCATATATGAGGTTCATGACAACCTCATTACCTACGATGATCACATCCCCTCCATGTGTCGAGACTACCGATGTAGTGTTCTCACTTTGTTTTCCCTTGTCGCCCTTCTTCTCCCTCTTCCAAGAAAAATTATTTTGCTTGATGTGGCCCTTCTTGCTACAATAATAATATTTTGAGTCCTCGTACCGGCCCTTGGACTTTCCCCTACTCATGTCTCTGCCACCGCCCGGGCCTCTGCTTTTACCCTTTTTGTGGCTCTCTGAAACTAGTACCTTTGAATGGGATAAAGAAGACGTGTCCTGAGATTTCCTCCGTATCTCCTCATTCAATACCCCGCTCTTGGCGAACTCCAGACTGATAATGCCTTTTGAAGCATAAGCGATCATAGACACTTGTACTGTCTCCTATAATTTTGACAATGTAAACAGCAACCATAGTCCCTGAACCTCGTCGTCGAACTTGACTCTCATTGAGGATAGCTGGTCAACCATGCCCTGGAACTCACTCAAGTGATCCATAATAGATGGACCATCTTTGTACCACAGACCCATCATCATTCGGGTTAGGAATAACTTGTTTACCCCGGTCTCCTTCAAGTACAAAGATTTTAGATCCTTCGACAACTGTTGTATGTACCAATACACATGTATATGCTCGAAGTTCCATACCTCATCAAATTTGTCACTGGGCTTCATGGACGCAAATACTAGAAGATATAACTTCTTGACGAATAACAAATCCTTTATCTTGCTCCGCCAATAATGGTAGTTGGAACCATTCAGGTTTACCATGCGCACCGGTTTTTCGTCTATCTCTTTTTCCTGGTTTGACTGTCAACTCATGACACCTCTCTGAACCCAAAGCTCTGATACCACGTGTTAGAAAAAATTGTGAAAACCTTTTTCCAAACCAAAAAAACTGTGAAAGAACCAAATAATAAAACACACAAACTAATTCATCCAATACCGCAGCACAGAAAACCAAATCGCAGACAGAGAGAATTTTGACGTAGAAAATTCTTGCAAAAAAAAACCACGGAACGATTGGAGTCCAACCCTGAATAACCTTCACTAATGGAATAAAGAGATTACACCCTCTACAAGCTCTTAACCGATCCAAATGGATCACCACAACTCACTGGAACAAAAAATAAATTATAACCACGAAAATAAAAGACAACGAGAAATAATCCAAATTGATCTCCTTCTCTGAAACGGCCTCTAATCCTTCTTTTTCCTCTACAAAGTTGCACAAGCACTCTTGCCTTATTTTCTCTCTTGTTATTATGAGATCAGGGTTAGAAAACCCTATTATATGCTCCATAATTCTGCAATAAATCTAGATCATAGGATACGATCCAACGGTGTATAAAATACTCCAAATTTTACTTCAGTCCGCCAACGCCGAACTCTGCTCGAGTCAGTCTTTGTGAGTAAAATAAACAGCAGCCAAACAGCAGGTTCTGGAATACCCAAACCGAGTTTGGCCCAAACTCAACCTGGGGAACCGAGTTCTGTCCTAACTCGGTATGCCTCCTTCCAGTAGCCCCTCCTCGCTGCTCCAGAGCTTCTTCGACTTCACGAATGGCCCTCGTTGTCTCCCCGAACTTCTCGGACACACAGATGACGCTCGTCGCACTGCGAAATATTATCCATATAGGTTGAAAATATCACCCACTCCAATATCTCAATGATCTTGTATGGAATCTCTATAGCAATAAGATCTCCCTCAATCTCGACAGCAAAATTACTAAAAAAATTCAAAGTAACTTCTTAGGAAATAATGAGTGATCATGCATATGGTCCTTATTAGCTAGGAAATGAGTGGTCATTATTCTAGTTGAGGACTAGTGGTTGAGAGATAACTCTGAACAAATGAGCTTATATGTCTCCCGCAACTAATTTGTGTCCAAGATTATGCAATGGACTGATAGTAATGAAAAGTCTCCACTAGAAGGTTGAGTATTTAGTTGGCTACACTATAAGTAGAGCAACTACTGTCACTCTAATGAAATCAGGAGTTTTTCGAGTGTGTGAGGAGGAATAAGTGTTCTATATTCACTTGGATAGCTTTAAAGTCACATCTTCCACCATTATTCATTACCATCAAATTTTGGACATTCAGAGAGCTGTAATAATAATGCAAGTTGATCCAAATCTTGACTTTTTAACTAAGGTGTGATGTATAACTTTAGGTTTTGATAAAAGGATTGAAGAAATTTAATTTCAAATGCAGGTGGTGGATGAAGTTGAAGCTTGTTTCATTTAAGTCGATCATTTCACGGATGAGTCGACACTGATTTTATTAGGATTAAATTGTATCATTAAATTGCATTTATGGTTATTAGCTTTATATGGTGATTGGCTAGCTATATATGGTGATTGGGGTATTGGAATTAAATTATATTTATGGTGATTGGCCATTTGACTTAGGCACCAAGTTGATATGTGGATGTATATATATGTAATATCATGATCAATGAAATACCTAGAATATTATCTTCTATCACTTTTTCACATGGTATCAGAGCCTGACGGCTAGGGCACGTTTTCTTCGAGCGACGGCTGGGGCGGTATGTCTAGCGGCGACGGCGATATGACGAGCGACGGCGGCGGTGGGACTTCTACGCCGGCTGTATTGTAGATCGATCCCACATCCCTGTATTACCTTGGTTCTAATGATAATTCGGGTAACACAATTTAAAAAGGGGTATTTCGTGGGGAGAATTATGAGTAATGGTCAAGATCTATTCGGGTTTCTATACAGCCTCGACGAAAATTTGGGTTTGTTGATGGGTCTATCAATAAACCTTCGAAGAAGGATCAATTGGAGGATTAGTATTGCGTCCAATCAATGCTTGTGCAGTAGATTTTGTATACTATCGACGCTTTAATGAAGAAGATAATACCATACTTTGATGAGGCAAAACCACTGTAGGATTCGTTTAATGTCCTATTTAGCGGACATACGGCTGGTGGTGGACGTAGACGGGGTACAAAAGTGTGTGCGGCAGTGACAGAACGTGGCTTCATTGCTGCACAGTTGCGGATGGCAGATGATGGTGCAGGCGGCGACGATGTGCCAGGATTGACTCCGGACCAATGGCAACAACTTATTTCTATGCCTGGTAATTCTTCGGCCAAATCTCCGGAGGATCGTATGGTGGATAAGTCTATTGCACCTTGGATTATTGATACAAGCTCTTTGAATCATGTTATGAGGAATTTGGATATATTATTGGGGATGACGGCAATGAAGGAGTGTCCAGTTGGACTCCCGGACGGACTGTAGTTGCCTCGTATTGTGGACGTATTACTCTTGCACTAGGCGTGGTTCTCACAATTGTTCTATTCGTTCCTCAATTATATTATAATTTAATTTCTGTGAACCATCTTATTGATGATATAAATTATGTTGTATAATTTACTAAAAATTTGTGCGTGATAAAGAACTCCAATTTGAGGACCCTGATTGCCGTCGGTGAACGGCGGGAGACTCTACTACTTTTGTGTTGTACCGAAGACTCGGGCCTTGGCAGTGACTGGGACGACTTCTTTGAACATTTGGCATCAGTGACTTAGGCATTCTTCTGATAAAGTGGTAAAGTCCTTCATGTTGTCAATAGCTCGAGTAGTTCAGTGAATAAGGCATGTAAAGTTTTCCATCAGGAAAAGTCAACTTAAGGTATCTTTCCTGTCAGTGACTCTTGGGCTTTTATAATTTTTGATTTGATACATTATGATCTTTGGGGGCTATTATAGTGCCCGCTCTCCGCGTAGGCACTATGTACAAGTGATATCGCTTTGCTTGTTCGAGTAGAAGTCTTCTCGAAGAGTTTTCGATCAAACCACAAGATGATTGATCTAAGTGAGTGGGCATAACTTCATTCTCTGATTCTTGCACGCCTTAATAATAAATCTGAGTTTTTGTACTGCTTGTTTGCTTAATAAGATAATTTCCATATTGAGAATGATAGAACGAGAACCTGCTTGCTTAATAAGAGAACTTATATGCTTGTTTGAAAAGAGATAGAACCTTGCCATGCTAAGTCAAGATAGAAAAAAAATATTGCATGCTTAGTTACACTGACACCACTATCAAACGAACCCTTGCCATGCTAAAAAGATAAGTAAAGAAATTGATTAAACAAGTCCCTTTGAAATATGCTAAGAAATAGTAGAATTGCATGCTTTAGTAACAAAAGATATAAGAACTATTATCATGCTTGTATACATAGAGTTTTTCTTGCTTGTTCCCTATCGTACTGAAAGAGATAGATATTGCATGCTAGTTGTTATAAAATTGATATCATGCTTGCTAATATTTGTTTTGCTTGCCAGTTTTGCTATATTAAACTATTATAAGTCTTTGATTTGTATAAGAAGAGACTAATAGTGCACCTTGAGGTACGGTTCTTGTGATCTAGTGGGTGTGCTATTAGTTGTGCGAAAGATAAAGGATGTATTTTGCTTGACAAGATATGTTTTGCTTAATTGCATTGGTCTCTGACAACTTATGCATAAGGTCTTGTCTCTCGAACGGTTTTTGGGGCACTGGGAATAGCTCAGTCTGGAAGAAATTTTTGTTTCACCCTGAGGATACGGTCCTACGGGGTCTAGTGGGGTGATATGTCTATTAGTGTTGTGTGGAACCCATGATGTCATAGCTGCTAGTATTCGTGTGTGTTGGTGAAGAGCTGAACCATGAGTCACAGCTGTCGACAGATGCGCGTGCTAGTGAAGAGCTGAACCTTGAGTCACCACTGCTAATTATGGGGCTATCCATGGACCATCATGTAGTTAAGGCGCATGCTAGGTTAGCCTTCTTGCATACCTAACTATTTGATGTAGAGATAGACAGGAAAAAAGAACCTTATATATATATATATATACCTTATATATATATATATATATATATATATATATATATATATATATATATATATATATATATATGCATATGTTGCTAACTTATATGTCTGCTGCAGGGATAACCGTTCGGTAAGGGATAAAAAACACGAAAAGTACATATATAACTTGCTTGTTCATTTTGCCTGTATCATAGAGTTTATCTTATAGTGCTTCATGCATTCACATCTATTAGACAATGGCTATTAGTGTAGAGCTGAACCTTGGTCTCGGCTGCTATTATGTTAGTAAAGAGCAACCAAGAGTCACAGCTGCTAATAGCATCAGATAAAAGAGTCATTAGTTAGCTGGATTATCGCTACTGATCATGAGTTTCTCGGGGACCAAAATCATACATATAGTTTATCTTGTTTGCTTGAGAGAATGATAGTCCACTTGATGCACTTGTCTTGATTTGAGATGAACAGTCCACTAGAGAGAACTTTTGTTCCTAAGAGATCGAATATGGTGCACGATACATGATACACACTGCACGATAGAACACTGTCCCAATTGTATGTAAAATGTTTGAATATGCAAACTGTTTCCAAAGCTATATTTTTGAAGGAAGTAAACTGACTCTGATCCTTTGTTGCATAAAATAAACTTAGGTAAAAGTAGCAAGATCACTAGTAATATAATATTTTGCCACATGCTTACTTAGTGTTGGTCTGAGGAAATATTGCTTTTGTTCATTGATTTATACTCACCAGTACTTTCTCCAAAGTGCTGACCTACCAATAGTTTGCTTGTTCTCATGTGCTGGATTGTCCGAGAAAGTGATAGCAGTGCCTCATCCCCAAGACCCAGAAATCTGGTTTCGATGCTTTGAGCCGTATCGACATTTTGAGCTGCTTTGTATAGAGGGACATAATGTATGGAACGATGTTATTGTATTCGAGATAGTGATTGATGATTTGTAACATCGTCTTAGTACCACTTGTAACACTTTTAAATATCAATAAAGATGCTTGTTTTCTTTTGCCAATGTGTTCTTTACTTTTCTGCAAAAATGTGACGTTGCTTCCGTCTTGAATAGCTTACTTGTCCTTGTTCAAGCTTTGGTCTTATGCAAGCACAACTTAGGCTTGCACGGCATCACGCCTGTACGAGGACGGTCGGTCCCGCAAGGACCCAAGCGAGGACGAACGGTGCCCTGCGGGATCGGGGTGTGACAGCCATATCCTACGCCTTCTTTGTGTGGAGCTCGATAATTTTTGACGATTGTGGATAATTTTTTTGTGCTATTTGGGTGTTTTTGTTGATTGATAAGATTGAAGTATATAAGATGTTCTCGTAATTTTTTTTATGATTGAATGGAAATTTAATTCCAAAGTTCGTATTGTGCAAAGTGATAATGGTACTAAGTTTAATTGCCTGCGCGACTACTTTGCACATAATGGTATTTTATTTCAGACATCTTGTGTAGGTACACCTACGCAGAATGGGAGGGTAGAACGAAAATATAGACATATTTTTAATGTGGCACGTGCTTTATGTTTTCAGGAAAATTTGCCTATTTGTTTTTGCGGTGAGTATAATTTGGCGGCTGGTTATTTGATCAATCGAACTCCTTCGAGCTTTCTTGGTTTTAAAACCCCCTATAAAATATTATTTGTTGCTCCACCTTCTTATGATAAATTACGTATTTTTGGTTGTCTTTGTTTTGTGCACAACCAAAAAGCTAAGATGGATAAGTTTGCTCACCGCAGTCGAAAGTGTATTTTTGTGGGATACCCCCATGGCAAGAAGGGTTAGAAATTATATGATCTAGCTACTGGTAATTTTTTTATCTCTCAAGATGTTAAATTTTATCAGAATGAATTTTCCTATTTTGTTGAAGATGATCCTGGTGATATGGCTCCTCCTGACCTGGCACCCCTTTTTCTTGGGCGATGATGCTTTGGGGTTTGATCTACCTCATATAGATGGAATGGCCGTCGTGGATGCTGAGGCCGCCATGGAGGACAGTGTGGCTGAGGCCGAGACCGCCGTGGAAGATTTAGCAATGGAGGTCATCGTGGAGGAGGCAGTCGTAGGGGCTGCGACAGCAAAGGATAAGGCGGCGGTGGTGGTATCTAATGGTGAGGGTGCACTAGGGTATGGCATACGTACCAAGATTCCATCTGTGAGATGCTTAACTTTGTTACAAATATAATATGAAAGTTGTCTCATAGGCCTTCCTTCCAATGTTCCACCACGTCCAATCAGTCCTCAGGTACTCCTTATCCTATAAAACATTTTTTGAATTATGATCGATTTTCTCTGGAACACAAGAATTTTCTTATAGCTATAACTGCAGGTACAGAATCGACCTCCTTTAAAGAGGCGGTTAAAGATGCAGGGTGGCGAGAAGCTATATAGAAGGAGATACGGGCGTTGGAGGATATTGGTACTTGGACCATGGAGATGCTTCCGGCCGAAAAATATGCTCTAGGGAGCCGGTGGGTGTACAAGATAAAATATAACTATGATGGGAGTGTTGAGCAGCTTAAATCCCGTTTGGTGATTTTTGAAAATTATCAGGTTGAAAGGATTGATTACACTGATATTGTTGCTCCGGTTGCAAAAATGGTTACTGTTCGTGCCTTTCTAGCTGTAGCCGCAGCAAAGAATTAAAAACTACATCAGAAGGATGTTCACAATACTTTTCTACATGGAGACCTTACCGAAGAAGTGTATATGAAACTACTACCTGGTTTCCAAACCAAACACCCTGGTCAGGTATGTCGGCTTCAAAAATCTCTTTATGGGCTTAAACAGGCGCCTCGTTGTTGGTTTGCAAAGTTGGCATCTTCTTTGCGGGAGTACGGATTTTGCATCGTACTTTGACTATTCGCTTTTTACTCTTCATAAGGGCGATGTTCAGATAAATATTCTTATGTATGTCGAATTCTGCAGATCTTACTGCCTTTAAGAATTATTTGAGTACATGCTTTCATATGAAGGACCTTGGGGCGTTGAAATTTATTCTTGGTGTTGAGGTAGCTTGAAGTGCGGAAGGTTTTTTTTTTGTCAATGGAAATATACACTTGACATTATCTCTGAGACAGTATTATTGGGGCAAAACCTGCAAGCTTTTCCATTGAACAATATCATCAACTGGCACGCTCTACAAGTCCAGTTTTGTTTGATGGGGAAGCATATCGACGGCTTGTGGGACGGCTGATTTATCTTTCGTTTACTCGGCCGGATTTGGCTTATGTTGTTCACATCTTGTCGCAGTTTATGCATAACCCCCGGCGTGATCATTGAGATGCGACTTTGAGGGTTGTTAGATATCTGAAGGGTTGTCCTGGTCAAGGCATTCTTCTTCGCTCTGACTGTGATTTGCGACTCCATGGGTGGTGTGATTCTGATTGGGTGAGTTGTCCCATTATACGACGCTCTTTGTCTGGTTGGTTGGTTTTTCTTGGTGATTCGTCCATCTCTTGGAAGACGAAGAAACAGGTGACGGTGTCCCGTTCTTTGGCCGAAGCGGAGTACTGTGCGATGGCAGCAGTCACGTGTGAGCTTAAGTGGCTCAAGAGGTTGCTTGGCAGTTTGGGGGTGCAACATTCGTGTACTATAGATTTATTTTGTGATAGCCAATCTGCTTTACATCTTGCACAGAACCCAATTTTCCATGAGTGCATAAAACATATTGAGGTGGATTATCATTTTTTGAGGGATGAAGTTCTTACTGGAGTTATTCGTCCATCTCATGTGCCAACGGATGGGAAACTGGCGGATGTTTTCATCAAAGCTTTGGGCAAACGACAATTTAAATTTCTTTTGCGCAAGTTGGACATTTGTGACTTGCATGCTCTAACTTATGGGAGGTATTGGAATTAAATTGTATTTATGATGATTAGCTATATATGGTGATTGGTTGGCTATATATGATGATTGGAGTATTGAAATTAAATTGTACATTTTTTGCCTTACTAAATTTTAGTGATCGTATTCAAATTTCATGAAGTAGAACATATTTGCATTTAGAACAGACACAATGAACTTTTGGAATTATTGGCCCTATTTTCTTATGCATGCTCAATCCGAACCTTCACCCCCACTTTTGTGTGTCAAATCATTTTGTCAACTATTAATACAAGAGAAAAAATTGACTTTTCTGGAACAAACTTTAAATGATTTAAGTTTCTCTCGAAAAAAGTTGAAAACTATGTTCTTTTTTGTTTCAACTATTTGTTTTAGCATTAACTAGTATGCCTGAAATACAAGAGAGTTGCAGTTAAAGTTGGGATACTTAAATGAACTGTTGTCCTTGTGTCGCATACAACAAGAAACCAGGATACTCAAGACACTCCAAGGATATGTCTAACTTTTCCTCATATATACTAGAATTTGAAGCACTATTTTGACTTATCTGACGCATATGAATGATGTACAGGAAGCTAAAACTCAAACTGTTGGTAAGAAGCTGAAATGAAGTTCGAAAGTTTTCCTCCCCTTGGCTATTTTTATGATTAATTTCATTCTTTTTAGGAAACAAACGGATGTCCAAAAATTTAATTCCTATATCAAACATGTCCAGTGAGATGATGAAAATAATAAACTATGGTTATTATGTTGTAATAATGACAGTTCTTATTGTGTTAGAAATTTTAGTAGTTTAAGTTCCATTATTTTCTTATTATGTTATGTAAACCAATAATCATTGGTTTTTTTGTTGATACTGGAAGTTTTCTTGCTAAGCACAATGTCAAAACATATGGGCAGCAACTTCACTCAAGAAAATCTTCTATCACAGGATAGCAAAACACCTCGAGAGAAAATTGACTTCAACCGACATGGAAAAGCAATTGGAAAGAGAGCGTCTCACTTTATGCACCGTATTGGCGAGATTGTGAAGTCATATGCGTCCATCAAGTATATTGATTGGAGGTTGGTTCCTGATCACTAGAAGGATAAATTTTGGAATGGCATATTGGTGAGGTAGCATTTTACTTCATTTTTTTTGTTATCTTTAAGGGGTTTTTATTTAGAAAAGACACTACTAAAAATTGCAGGTTTAGCGACGCTAAAAAATGTTGCTAAATTGTAAAATTACGTCGCTGAAATAAAATTACGACATTATTAGCGACGTTTTATAATTGTTGCTGTCTAGCTAGTTGTTACAACCCGTACCCGATGTAGGGGCACGAGAACGTGGGTACGTCTAGCCTACGTTGCAGCATCGACGGTAGAACGCTGTCTAGGTTATCATTATTTATCCATCTATCACACTAGTATAACCAGTACAATCATGTACTCAATCACAATAATCTATAAGAAGAACGAACAAGAAGGATAATCAATAACATTCTACAAGAAGGGAACTAGACAAGAGATGAAAGAAGGAACACTAACTAATATCTACAATAGTCACCTCAAGGCCACAGGGTAAGAGCAGTCATGTCTATAGCACCATTCTGAGATCCCGTAATGGAGAACACAGCCATCACTAAAAAATATTATCTAATCAGGAAATGAGCGAAGTACATACCTCTGAAAGCAGTTCCAGAACAATAGAGCATACATAATAAATAATAGAAAAATATATAAGATAACTAGAAATAGTAAATGACAATGAACTGGAGTGAACAGGTAATGTAGTGGAAGGTAAAGAACAGACAATATGAACAGCTGCAAGTGATGAAAGTAGATATACTAGCTAACGTGCCATAGAGTATAAGTTCATTATGTTATCGGTTTGGGTTGAACACGAATATAAGCACACTGAACACGAGCAGTGTGTGAACACGAATAAAATAAGGTAACTCGATTACACATGTGATATGTAATCGACACGTACACGAATATACTTGGGCTTGATCACATAACTAACTCCTACTCCCCCATTCCCAACCAATACTTATGGATCCAATCATGACACGTTACGAACACGAATATGGGCACACTGAACATGAGCAGTGTGTGAACATAAAGTACACAATAATCAATACCTGATACACACGATAAAATACATGTGAAGGAGTACCCGCTAAACATGGTAGGGGATAACATCTCCTGACAGGATCCATATAGTACCAGTCCATATAATCACTGTGTCGGAATCAAGTATACAGTTCTAGAATATGTCATATATACACTATCATAAACTAAAAACTAACAGAGAGATGTACTCACCTGAAATCCATGGTAAAGTATCAACCTGTATCCGGAATGGTGCTCTTAAGACCTAAATATGAAAAATTACATCAATACAAGGTTTTGGAATGATAACAAGTTAAAGTAGTCCATTTCTAGGTCATTAGGCTAATTCTAAGTCAAAACAGTCAAACTATGTCAACTCTAGGTCAAACTAGTTTATTCTAGGTATCACTAGTTTATACCTAGGTTTCTAGGTCCATACCAAGGTATACTAGTCTATATTAGTCAATATCCAGCTAATATTAGTCAATATTGGTTATACTAGCTAATAATCAATATACTAGTTACTATTATATAACTCATATACTATTGTATCTTGGTATCCAGCTAATACATAACTTACCTTGCTCAATACCTAACTAACTTATTATCTTTTTACCTAATTGCTATGACACTTACCTTACCAACTTGATATCTCATATGTGTACTTCATACCTTACTCAATTATAATGGTATTATGATACGATACCCATTAGCTAACTAGGATACTTATTTAGTGTCTAATCCCACCTTAATACTCATAACCCCAATACCCACAAGTATCATTGATACATGGTTAACTCACCTCGCATGCCTACACTCAAATCCTATTAATACTAATACCTTGGCTATATAAAACTGGTCTTGATATCCACTTAACCATACTATGATCCAATACTAGTGTTTAGTGATACTTAACTTATACTCTATAATTAGTATCCCATTACCTTAGCACTGGTACTCACCTGAGAATACAGGCACCATTGCTCCTCTTAAAATTTCACACCTTGTTATGCAGTAAGCCTACTGCACTAGACCCCAATGCCTCTCTGACTACCATACCTCACTGATCCAACCTATTATCCCTGCACTCAAGACTTCAACTCTCTACCTGAACATAGATTAAAAGCCAAGCCTAGGACTAACTACATGGCAGTACTCCGAACATCTATTTGTAGACCCCTACCTGCTACACCCTCATCTGCTCATACTATAAACGAGTACATACATGTAACACCTCATCCAATTATGCAGGTATACAAGGTTCAATATCATTGTACTGATACTCTGGGATCACACTTGCAGTATACTACTGCTGTATGTTGTATGCAAGATGATCTACTGATATGCACTCACTCAATCTTGCTAAATCTGAAATGAATATACAGCAATTTGACTCCAAAACATGGTGATTAAAATACTGCAGCAATCGAGACTGATACCACCACTTAACTTGTATATCACACACCCACAATTGTGCTCCGTGTACCTTACTCACCTAATGCAGTGGACTGAAACTATGCTTTCTCTCTCTCATATGCACTTCCAATGAAATCACATCATCACCAAACCAAACACAACTCCAACACCAATGAAGTAACCCTCCAATTGTTGTGCACAACTCATACACTAATTGATACCAATGTTGTGCACAGATGTTACTACACCCGACCTATAACACATGACTGTAAGGCATTTTTCTCAAAGAGGAAGGAGAATTAATGAAGTTTCATTGGACTGGATGAAGGATATACTTACCCTCACAACCTATGCTTGTATTACACTTATACCTCAATCCCTCACTGCAGTTGAACCTTGCACCATCCAATGTATCCCCCTGCAGTTGCCATGATCCCCAATATGCCTGCACATCGAGGTCTGTACAAACCCCTCTCGATGTACCAGTATTGGGATACCCCTTGCTCTAATACACATATCCAAGCTCACAATGACTCCAATATTCATCACTTGAGCACTCATACTACACAATATCTCTTTCTATACTCAGGTCTGCACCTTCCCTCTAGCAGTGGACTGGTGCAGTGGCATTGTTGTGAAGACAGCAATGTTGCAATGCAACATGCCTGCACACATGCATGAATGCACTATGATGCAGGGCTAGATTGTGCAATGCACATTGGTGCACTGACTGCACCTGTGCAAGGCTCGTACCAAGTGCCAACCTCACTGCACCTATGCTCACTTCTACCAAGACATACTCCCACCTTAATGCATATACTACACTAACCATTCATCAAATACCACATGATATATCAAATAATATGAACACGCCCCTATCTCCATGATACAATATAATACCCACCTAGTAGGCACTAGGATACTATGACACTCAAAGCACCCACACCACCAAGATACCACGAACTAGTAACCATGAATCACCACATATACATATAACTAACACAAATACAACTAAAATAAATTATTATAGTAAAAATAACATATATATAATAGCTATTATAGTATAATATGGAGAAATTGGCATACTAGAATCAAATACACATAGGAATACCCTTCTTATGATACCGAATCACGACGTATCATGATACACACTTTCCTTATCCAATTATAGATATGTTTATCCTCACAAATTATGCATCATACTCCATAATCACCTATAAGACATTCCATCAAACACCTAGTACCCTATGTAACTATTGGAAATGGCTTCCTATCACCTAGAACTTCTCCATGGGGGTGGTCCTTAGCCATGGGTAGATTTCTAAGGGTCAAATACACCATTTAGAATAGAAATGACTAGGGAAATAGGGATTTTACCTATTGGGAGATGAATTTCCAATAAATTTCTCAAGTGGACACAAAATGGACACAAGCCTCAAGCCAATGCTTTCCTCCTCAAGTGCTCCTCTTCCAAGCTTCTCTTGGTCCTCCAAGCTTCTAAGAATGTATTTGGAATGGTAGAAATGGGGATGGATTTGGTAGGGAAGGATTTCGGAAATGGAAGAAATTTTGGGGAATGGTGGAATGAACTAATTAGGAAATAATTTCAAGTGAATGAAGGATAAGGAGAGGCTCTTCCCTCTACTAATAGGTGGCCGGCCCCTTTGTGTTCCCTAATAAATTAAAATTGACCAATATGCCTCCCTCTAATAAGTCATGAAGGATTAGTGCTAAAAGGGGGGGTTTAATTAGTGGGAGGTTCTAACAATTAATAAAGGGATTACTAGTCATTCTCTCCAAATTAATTAGTCAACCATGACTAAACTAATTCGTCACACTAATGGGTCATGATAAGTCTATTTGGGTTCACTTAGGTTCACTAACAATTAGTCTAACTAATGGTTAACAACTAACCATACAACTATGACATATATGTAATACAACAATACCAATTATTATGAAATAAAAATATAACAATAATAAATAATACAAAATGATAAAAATATCCCTTTCTAGAAAAGTGGTAGTTACACTAGTCGATGACTGAAAATAAGTCGCTATACGTCGCAACTAGCGACGTATCTTAGTGACGTATGAACGTCGCAAAAATTTTACCAATTAGCGACGTTCTGCAGCACAACGTCGGTATATAAGTGACACAAATTTAGTTGCAAAACGTCGCTGATATTTCTATACTTAATGACGTTTACTATGTCACTAAACATCATTGACATTCTTTCGTTAGCGATGTTTAACAACGCATCTAAGTCGATAATATTTTTTGAATGTAGCAACATTTAGCAACGTATTTTAGTTATGTCCTGATGACATGGCAGAGATTGCCAAGTCAAATTAGCGACTTATTTGCGACATCTTGGTACAAGGATAGGGACGTTCTAATACCTCTTTGCGATGTATTTGTACGTCGCTAAACGTCTCTAGACGTCAGTAAACATCGCTAAATTGCTGTAAAAAATTTAAACAAATGTAGATTGTCACATAATAATTTATATAAAAATATTCAGCCTGCAGTTTATACAAATATATTTTTAGTTTATAAAAATAGATTGTCACACATAAGAAAATTATTAAACATCGATAAACTCAAATCTACTGTCACTGTTGGTCAATATCATACAAATTCATACATACATAAAAGTCTAAAATAAATAACCTCATGTCACAAAAATAATATATACAACAGACCCAAAAATGGGCTAATGTCACAAAAATTCCCAAAAATAGGCCAAATTCACACAAACTCATAACTATCTGTCCAACCTAGGACTAATGTTGATCAGGAGGAGGAGGGACACCGTCGCACAACTGGGATACGATATAGTCTAACTTGCCCTGTAAAAGTGCCACCGATGTCGAACTAGGAGGCAGTATCGTCAGTGGAGTTGGTGTCGATATCGGTGAACCAGGAGGACATATCCGCTCCAATGCTGATAGGCGATCATTATATGAATCCATGACACCTATAATCCGAGTGATAGAACATTGTGTCGATGATGCCAGATCCATAATATCCCAATGTGTCACCTTAATCATAGTCCTGAGCCCAAAAGGTTTTGTTCGAGCGCATCAAAATATGCTAAGATCTCCGCATCGTCTATCTGCGGCTGGGACTAGGGCTGCTACAAAATCAGTCTCATTATCTCGTCACGCAGAGATGTAATCTAATGGTCAACTCTCTCCTGCTGGACTGACACTGACTTCTGGGAAGGCTGTAGGGTATGCGCAAGGGCAGAGGGGGTCCTAGAGCCCTGCATCGCAACATAGGCGTCGTAGGATCCCGTACCGTAGTACGTACCCCTCTGAAGACCCCCAACGACGATCTGCCACAGCTCGTCAGTCGACGAAACTGGGTAGGCCGGTGGCTGTAAGGAAGTATCGGCCTCTCCCTCGGGAGGTGCAGACGCAGCATATTGCGTCGACTGCTCACGGAGCCATAAATACTCATTATAGAAAAAATGAATCGCTCGATAAATATACTTGTTACTAACTACATGGATATTAATTTGCATATTTTCTAAGTTGTTTAATAGCAGTGGTACCCGGTGTTATAAACCAAAAATATAGGGATAGTTAGTGTAAATAAACCTATTATCTAAGCAACTTATTACTAACTACATGGATATTTATATGCATATTTTCTAAGTTATATTAAAATATAAATTAATAGTTACATAAGTCTGCGTGTCCCTATCATCGATGAGCTGTCCGCCCTTCCGATGAGTGGCGAGGAAGACGGTCACCATGTTAGCGTCTTCACCCCTCTGGACCTGTTAATTATAAATAGATATATTGTTACTAAAATTACCATTTTATCCTACTTTGATTAAAATAATATATATATACGTTCAAATAGTTATCATGTGACATAAATGCTTCGTCATCGAAATCGACCCACCACACCACTTTACTGCCTTCTTCCTAGCCGTCTTTGCCTTCTCCGACTTTTTCTTGTACCTAGGATCGTCGAATCTAGCCCTCATCTGAGTCCATTGCTCAGTCGTGATACAACCTTAGATTGATTTTTCCAAATGATCACGGTCCTTCTGATCATTGATCACATCCCGGACTAGCTTGGCGGCGATGGAAGGAAATATCTCCTCGCTCACCTCGGCCCAGTGTGGTGGATAGAAATACGTGTCCTAAAAGAAATAATATAGTAAGTTATGTAATATAAATAAATTAGATGATCGACATTAAAACCAAATATATTTTTACCTTGAAGTGCTTAAACCATAACGCCTCTCTCTCGTCTGGCGCATCAGAGTAGTTGACCCAAGGGCCACCATAATTGTACCTCAGAAAGAGCCTCAGGGGTCTTTGTACCCTCGACGGACGATATCTATACAGAGATAATTATATTCCTGGAAAATTCAATATATATATATATATATATATATATATATATATATATATATATATATATATATATATATATATATGTAAGGAAATATTAACTAATTAACTTACTTTGTGCCGTCAGCCCAAATCTCCATCTGATGCTCGTCCGAAGGTGCTCATATAGGATCTCTCTGATACTGCGAGGGTTAGTCCTCGCCCGTCTCCTCCTTGGTCTCCATGGTACCGTCAGCAGTAGGAATGGTAGACGGAGGAGTAGTAGGCTCCGACCTGGAACTACTTGTCCTAGGTGTACTGTCATGAGGAGGTACAAGTGGTCGGAAGAGTGGAGTATTGCTCATCCCAGGAGTGCCCATCCCAGTAGTACAGTCATGAGGAGTTTCAATTGGTCTGTCCCTAGTACCCGGTACTGAAGGTGTGTTGTCACTCTGAGCATGATGTCCTCTATATGCTCTTCTACGTCCGAACCATCCGCGTCGTCATGTCATAACTGATAACAACATATGATGATAAAACAAATATATATATATATATATATATATATATATATATATATATATATATATATATATATATATATATATAATACGAACAAAATTAAGTAAAGAAGAAAAATAAAATAAATCACACAGTTATAATGGAATTACACACAAAATTGTCTAATCCAGAAAAATATATAAATAGGCCTGGAGCAACCCTCCGTTGAATTGCACACAAAAAGTATATATAACCAAAAAGTCTAAAATTTTGGCAACAATATCCAAGAAGTCTAATCCAAAAAAATACACTACATGTCACAAGACTAAATGGATTTAATTTTATTTTTAATCCTCTTCTAAAAATTTATTTTCTTCGTTTTCCTCGTCCTCCTCTTCCTCGATCTCGTCCTCCTCTTCTTCACTTTCATCTACGTCATCTTCCTCTGCGGATAATTCTACATTTTTAACACGATTAGCCGTGTAATGAGAAACTTTCGTTTAGTCCACCTCTACAATATTTGTTACAAGAGGTAGCTCATCCTCATGATAATCTATTTCGTCAACGTCAAAGGTATTTCTAGCTTTGATCTTGCATACTGCCCACCAGTCCGACCTTGTTGTTCCCCATTTAGGATAAGTTATAAAGTACACGAGCCAAGCCTGAATTTATAGGACAAATGGTTTGTAGCCTTGATATCGACGCCGGTAGTATATATCCACAAGACCATGCTTGTCTATTTTTCAACTTTGATCTTGGATCGGATCGAACCATTCACACTTAAAAAATACAATCTTAGCAGGCTCTGTTCCATAATTATATATCATCTCCACAGTCTCCCGTAAGACACCATAGAAATTATTGCCTATGTCGACATCTTTATAATTCGAAGATTTGATACACAAACAATTGTTTTTGGTGTCCTCGAGATCTAGGAAGTTGTCTCTGATCGGGACAGTTATTGACTTGAACCTAAACCCATTTACATAATAGCTTGGCCAAATTTTGACAGCATAAATTGGATACTTAGCTAGAGTTCTAATAGATTCATTCTCAAGTGTTGCGTCTGGACGATCGATCTAAATACCATAAGATAAGAAATTAAGTTCAACGTTCTATTAATTATTGTATAAAGTGCATATACAAAAAGTAATTACCGAGCTCCTTACATATGCGCTCAACCAAGAAGGAAAATGATGTCTCATTTCTTGTTCTACTTCTTCGTCTGTTATGTAGGGTCTAACTGACCTCGGCTCATCATTATATATATTGAAAAATAATAAAAAAATCGTCGATTAGTAGCATAACATTATCGAGCTTATACCATTACATTGAGATGATGTAAACGTGGATGTATTAATTACTTACCCCTCTAGCTTCTCCACTTCATCCTCGTCGTAATTGATTAATATATACAACTGAGCAGCCCTTAGCTTGTCTTCATTCAAATATCTCTTCTTTATTTTTCTCGAAGACTATTCGGACGTATTGAATACTTTCAGTATTGCATCATTAGATTTCTGATATTCGTCATCGTTTCTCGGATCTCTTGTTCGATTAGTAGCAATATGAGATTTAAAATACGCCGAGCAAAAGTTTGTAATCTCCTCGAGCACATAAGCTTCATAAATAGAACCCTCATTTCGTGCCTTATTTTTTAACTTTATCTATAGGTGGCTCAGATGTCGCTCGGACGGGTACATCCACCGATAACCGACAGGCCCACCAACACATGCCTCATAGGAAAGATGAATTGGCAAATGCTCCATAGAGTCAAAAAATCCAGGAGAAAACACCTTCTCGAGCTTGCACAGTATTACCGTAATTTTTTTCTCTTGCTTTTCTAGACGATCGACGAACAACTTAGTAGAATAAAGATCTCTGAAGAATATGCTGAGCTCTATCAATGGATCCCAAACGGCATGCGGTAAGAATTTCCAAAATACAATCGAAATTTACCTTTCCATGAATATGTGACAATCGTGGCTCTTCATACCCGTCAGTTTGTTCTCCTTAAGGTTGACGCATCTTCTCAAGATTGACACGTACCCGTCTGGAAATTTTAGGCCCTGAATCCGCCTACAAAGTCTTCCTTTATCCTCCTTCTCCAATGAAAAAATTGTCTTAGGCTGCTTTAACTTTCCATTCCCCTCCTCTATCAAATACAACGCATGACGTCTATATATTTCTTTCAAGTCCAACCTAGCATTCGGATTGTCTTTCGTCTTACCTTTTATGTCCATTACAATATTAATTATGTTATCAAAAATATTATTCTCGATATGCATGATATCAAGGTTATGTATGATCCGATTGGTGCTCCAATATGGCATATCCTAGAATATATTCCTCTTCGTCCAGTTATGTGTGTGACCAAATCTGTCACACTTGTACCCCTTAATTGGCTCTTCGATAGAACTTGGTAAATCTTTTAACTCTTCCTATATCGTGTATCCGGGCCACCTTGGCGGTGGATTGGCCTTCTCTACAACGCCGGTACGAAGAGCATTTTTGTTTCTCTAGTACGGATGATCCTTCGATAGGAATTGTCGATAGTAATCAAAGAAGCATAGTTTGCCTTTGTATTTTAAATGGAAAGCCTTAGTACGATCCATGCAAGAGATGGTAATGAGTGCTCCATCTCAATAATATTCCATAGGCCAAAAAGTTGTTGATGGTCCACATAAGTGATGCCCTCATCTGAAAATTATGCTTTCTAAAAATATTGTACGGGTTGGCACCTACTTTCCATAGCTGATTCAACTCATCTATCAACGGCTGTAAATACACATCGATGTTTCTCTTCGGATTATTCGAACCCAGAATAATAACGGTTAGGAACATATACATAGTCTTCATGCACATCCAAGGTGGTAGATTATATAGGGTGACGATCATAGGTAAACACCAATACTGGGAGCCCGAAAGTTCGAATGGGGTAAATCCGTTGGAGGAGAGCCACAATCTGACATTACGTGGGTCCGAGGCAAAATCTGGATACTCTCGATCAAAGTTCTTCCATACTTCTCCATCAGATGGATGATCTAACACTCCTTCAATCTGTTTTTGCCTGTGCCAACTCTTATTTTTTGCAGTCTCCTTCACCATAAACAACCTCTGCAACTGTGACGTCAAAGACAAGTAGTGCTTCGAATTCGTAGGCTTCCTTGCACTGACAAACATTTCTCTACCAGTGGCCTTGTAGTGATCAGCACCGTAGAATCTGTACGCATCTTTATTCTTGTCGTCTTTGTAGTACAATATGCACCCGTTGCGATATGCATCAATTTTCTTGTATCCCATCAAGAGCAATCTCACCATCCTCTTAGACCGGTAGAAGTCTTTAGGCAACTTAGCACCCTCCAACAAGATCTCTATAATCAACTCCATCAGTCGGTTATAGTATTCTTGTGCATGTTAAAATCGGACTTGATGCTCAATAATCTTGTAACCACCTCCAACGGTGAATGGTCCTCACAACCAGGATATAATAGATTTCTTACATTCTCCAGCAACTCCATTAACTTTGCAGCATCGGTATTCAGTGCCTCCTCAGCTACATCATGATTGTTCGGATTGAAATTAAGCCCAACCGCGTCAAAAACCATGTTCACCCACTTATCGTCGTGAGTAGCGTGGTCGTGGGCATCCATATACGGCTCCACATAAGGCTCCAACTCTGATGCTAAAGACACAAGTTCTCCGTGCGCGGTCTATTGATAGTAATTTGGCGTAAAATCCTTCGAGTACAAATGATATGTGACTTCACTTCTGGATGATATTTTAAGTTGCGATATCTCACACACAGGTACTTAATTTTGGTATCGTCTATGTACTGAAGGAACGCCTTCACGAACTATAGAAACTGTTGTACACCCTTTATGAATTTATTTTGTACACCGTATATGTTATCAGGATAATGGTTGTACATCCACGAACGATGTCGTAGGTAGTAATTTATATCCATTTTTAGATAATTTTGTAAGATAAATACATATTATTCAAGTATATATTATTTAAATTGAGGCAAAGATGGATACAAATATATGTTAATCAAAGATGGACATAAATAAAAAAGGATATGGGTGTCGTCATATGTCTCTTGTGAGCCATTACTTAGCTAGAAACCTAATCAAAAATAGGTAAATGAACCTAGAAGGCATGAGACATTTGGCTCTATCTTACTCTCTAGTACCGAAAGCCAAGAGACTGAAATATGAAGGAGAAGAGAAGATATATTTTAGTCTCATGGCTTCCAATACTAGAGCGGAAAGTAGAGCCAAAAATTTCAAACTCTAGTAAATGAACAGCTCAGAAAAAGAATCAAGCCTCTACAAGCATAATTTCAACAAAAATATACTTATTATATGCAAGCACACAACCATCAAGATCAAAATGCTTTCTAAAAACAACCACTATGTCGCGCCCTAGTCCTCAAAACGTATAGAACCTGACACGTGGTAATGGCTAGCTGGTACGACTTCGTAGGGATTTCCAATTCTATGGACCCGACGAAGTGCACTTACGTCCAACACTCTGAAAAGTGTAGTATCTGCATGACGTTCAACGCCCTGAAGAGCGTGGCATATGCACATATAACGTCCAACGCTCCAAAGAATACGGTATCTGCATAAATATATACGTCTGTATCGCTCTGAAGAATGCGGTATCTGTATAAAGGAAGTAAGTGTCCCATACGCCTACTAGTCGTCCTCCCGCCCAATGCTAATGTATAAGTCTCAAGTACGACGTAGACATCTCGTAACTATATACAAGTCACTAAGAACCATACAACTACGTTAAATACCATCACACGTGCTACTCGTACCGATGGCCAGTCAAGTGCGTAAGCCCGTGCCCTATCATGAACTCACTTTGTGACATGGAATGCTACGTGTCAAGGCCTCAGAGTTATAATTATAACTATGTCACTTAGGGTATGTCCACTAGACGCTAGGTCAAACATAAGTCCTAACATTGATGTCTTCGTCGACTGCACCCGAGTTATTCTAGGACGCGCACAGTTATATAATATTTTGAGCACAATATATAATATTAACTGAATTTAAACAATACAACAAGGTAAGGTATACTTGCTTGGAAACCAGGCGAAGATTCGAACACGAACTAGCCAACAAAGTAGCAGCGCAAGATAGAAACTGGAGCAGATATCCCCGGATGCTGTCACAAATATCACCAACAGTCCCAGAATGAGTGAGATACTCAGAAAAGTATATTCAGACGTCCAATTTGGACACATGGGCAAAAATACAGTTTTTGGTCAATACGGGGCCCACACTACTAATACTTCTCCTATACATTCTAATATTCTCTATTAGAACCTAGACTAATTCATGACCTTTACACTACATTAATGCATAAGTAAAATTTTCTCCAACTTGATTTTCTTATACATATATAGAAACCCAATTTAGGCTGGTCACACTTATAATTTATCGATTAAGTTAAATTAATTGCTCAACATTTGAATTAATTAAAATTAGTCAGCTAAATTAATTACTCCACTAACTAAAGAATTGTCATTCAAAACTGAAATATATATATATATATATATATATATATATATATATATATATATATATATATATATATATATATATATATATATATAAAGTTTGATATAACATCTTTATTATATAAATTTTGGAATTAGTCACTTGAACACAATAAAGTCTAATCTCGTGGTGGCTCTAAAGAGGCCGAGCGTGTCCGGTGCACCGTGGACCGTGTATGGCCTAACCTGCCGTCGGACCCAAGCACCCCCCTCCCCGGACTAGAGTCTAGACTAGTTCATCAAGCTCGACGTCCTGGACCGCAAGTGCACAGCCCGGGCCAGTACCCTATACATATGTGTGTCGTGTCTGTGTCAATGTCTTATCTGTGTCAGTATCATGTCTGTATCAGTATCGTGTCTGTGTTAGTGTCATGTCAATGTGTATGTGTGTTGTATCGTGTCCATGTCTGTATATTTGTGTGTGTGTGTGAGAGAGAGAAAGAGAGAGAGAGATAGGATTAGGGTTTAACTAGAAGTGGCCGGAGCTGTAGAGAGGAGGAGGAGAAGCCCGAGGTCGTCGGAGGTGAGGAGCCGCACACGGGAGCAGCCGCGCAGGGGAGGAGCCTTACCGGAGGGGGGTGCTTTAGGTGGAGCCATGCCGAAAGGGGGGCTCTGGGGGGTAGCCGGTGGTGGGGGCGATCAGAGGGGAGAATTGTGTTTACTTTAGGTTTCAAAAAAAATTATGTGAGAATGGGGGGAAACGAAACAGCCAACCCTATATTAACAATTTAGCGACATCAAAATAGACATTGCTAAATGTCGCTATAAATTAAAATTTTAGCGACGTTCAGCGACCTTTACCGGTGTATCTTTTTTACAATAGGAAATTTTGTCGCCGTATGTCTCCAAAAAATCACTATTTATCGAAAATGTAGCGTCGTTCAGCGACCTGTACCGACGTTTATTTTTACAATAGAAATTGTTCTCGCTAAATGTTGCTAAACGTCACAGATAATGACATTTAGTGACATTGTTTTTTTGGGTCGCTAATATTACAAAAATTAACGCCTTCAATAACTTACGTCGCTAAAGACGTCGCTAATAGCGCAGATTTTTGCAGTGAGAGTACATTAATTATATGGTTTATTCCTCATTTGTTTATTGCAGAAAGAATTTGAAGTATCAACCTACATCAAAAGACACCTTCAAAATCCAATGGCAAGTGTGATTAGGAAGCATAAAAATTCGTTATGGAAAAATTATTTTGGACAAGTGTTAAATATAGAGGCACAAATTGAATATTTCTCCTAGAACAAAAAAAGAGGATTTGGAGCAATTTTGTGAAAATGAGTGTGGCCAAAAACCGAAAGAACGTAGAGTAAAAAATGCTGAAAACAAGAAGCGTAGTAGGTATGGCCATATTGGAGGACGTAAGAGTGTTGAAATGGTTGAGGAGTTGGTATGTATTCTTGAGCACCTTTAATAGTTCAATCATTAAAATGATGTAATAATAATTATTTATGGTACAGATTCAAAAATAAGCAGATCTACTATTTTAATTTCACGAACTGCAGTGTGGATAAAAACTTATACTAGAAAGGATAAAAGCATATTGCCTAGATGTCACGCCCTAGTACCGGAATACGGAGACGGCCATGGCCCACTACCCCGTACAAGGTGTTATAATTCGTACGGCGATCACAGTTGTATAAGACAAGGGGGTGCATCCTACAATCAAGTCTTCTGTGGTCAAGAACTTCTATGTGTTAATCATGCAAACAAGAAACAGTAAGCATAGAGCATATATGATAAGCAATAAGGCATTACAAGCACTTTCTCAAAATATTTTAGAGATCAGCTATGCAAAATAAGAAGTTGGAAGAGTAACAAAAGTACATGATAGTGATTCAGCTGTAGTCTGATTTAATACAATCATCTAAGAAAAACTAATGTTCAGACAAGCCGGCTAATAGGTGTCGGTGGCTAAACGCCAAAAAGAAGTAAATATGCAAGACGAGTAGGGAAAAAAAACTCACTCGCTATCCCTAGCGACCATATTCCTGGTGCGCGCCATGAGTTGGGGGAAAGTATGCTGGATTCTCGGGAGCTGGCTCAAAATTTGGCCATGCAAAACCAGTAGGGTTAGACCCCGAATAGCAAGTACCACAAAGGAAGCACGAAATAGAGAACAAAAACCCAAGAAAAATAATATAATATTACACAGGTTAAGTGTCGTAACTTAGGTCCAGGGCATATCCTAGCGCTAAGACTCAACCCTATAACCAAACAAGGATAAGGGTTGAATCCTCACACTATGATAGTCCATTTTCCTAGGCTATTAGCTGAATAGATACAATCACAACCAAGTCATTTCTTATATCGGCCAATCATTTATGCTATTTTGTGGAGTCTGAGGTTATCTCAGAATAATGCATAATAAGTATCCTCAGATCACAGCAGTGCCGAACATAAGCTAACCGAACCAATATAATAAAATAAGAAATTACAGGATGCACCAGTCCCTCGTATGGTCACTACGCTAAAAATACGGTATTAGCAGTTCCAGTGTTCCTATATTGAAACAGTTGCTCGGCATAATAATAAGTCAAATACTGCACTCCACTATGGCAGATGATGTACAGTATCAGTGGTGGCCAGCCCACAGCACACTTAGAATGAATCTCTGTGGGAAGGTTCGTTGGCATGATCTCGGGGTACCATTTCCTCCAAATGTTACTACCATTTTTAGTTACTTAATTATCCCTATGTTGTGTTTGAAATCTCAAGGCATGGTCACATAAAAATTTCTCTTAATATGTCGTACAAAGTACGGGCATGCAAGATTCGAATCCACGAAATTCAAATATGGTTTCACCCGAGCGTGTATGCAACATTCATACAATCAATATCCTATCCATACTTTGGTAGTTGACTCACTTATTATACCCATGCTGGGGAATAATGTATATATTTATAATATCACACGCTCAGGGATTTGGAGGCATTCTTGATGCACAACCCAAATATAATTACTTAACAGGTGACAGGATATGTCGCTCCTCGGCGCATATTAAATTATGAATAATAATCAGGCAATAGTGGTATCAGCACGGATACAATATTCGTACCCAATTACCAATTATACATTGGGTCACATGAATTAAGAAGATATTCAATCAAACCAAGCAAGGTCGCATGGGTCTCTAGGCCCATAGGAAATCAGGCCGTATGACAATCATGGCCGAATGAAAAGTCAGGCTACATAAAGTCAGGCTACATAAAGTCAGGCTGCATGGACCACTTGGCCGCATGCCCAGGGTTAATTCTACTCCTTGGAACAAGTATTGAAATAACAATCCAATAAATGAAGTGATAGTGATATGACATAAAATGCTTGATGTGACTGATATGACAAGCCATAAAGTATGTCAGGAAGAAAAGGCAAAACCAACGGTTCAGAGCAATGCGTCCAAGAAAATAGTAGCCGTATATTCTCCTGGTCGCATGAGTGTCAGTGCCGTATGAGGATCTCTATCGCATGGAGTTCTCTAGGATTTAGCAAATTTCTCATTCGTTCAGTGAGTGAAAGCACAAGGTGTTCAAGGACACTTGTGTAAACAGTAGTCATGCGTCCAACAAGATGCATGCATGCTGTCAGAACACGGCAAGAGTTTAGGCCACATAACCCTTTTGGGTCACATGGCACTCTCAGACGCATATGCTCACTGGTCGCATGTTGTCTTCTCCAACAGCAGGTTCGACCATGGCGAAAAAGCTCTAAAAACTAAAATATTGTTTTCTTTATAAAAACCTTATTTTAAGTCCAAATCAGGTGAACCAAAAGTCAAAATGCTCTAAATTAAAAGCTCTATCATGTAGCAAAAACTAGTTTTCAAAGACATAAGTTTAATAGATCAAAACCAATAAAAACTCATAAAACCTATAAAAACCTAAGTTAGAAATATAGATCTACAGTAATCCATCCATTAAAACAGAAAACTCCAAGAACTAAAAGTTCTTAAAAATACATAATAAATATAATAGAATAATAATATTGAGGGTTTTTCTATTTTTTATGCAAGGTGTACTTGCCTATGAAAAGGGGAGAGAGCTAAAATAAGAGGAAGAAATAAAGAAGTTAGGAGAGAGAGAGAAAATATTGGGTTATATATGGTAGGGTTTGAGGATTGAACCAAAGGTTCTCATTAGTTGAACCAACCCACAAATTAAACCATGAACCAGGTTAAACCAAAGAATGGGTCTAGTCTCCATGCACATGCAACCATACTAAAAATAAAAATATGTTCCAAATACGTATATCGGGAACGGGGAGTGACATCTCTATCCACCTTAGAAAAAATTTGTCCTCGGAATTCGAATCCAAGTAATAGCTAGAGAAGTCAGGACAAATACGATATAAATCTACTAGCAACTACACATGTAAGCAATATCATCACAACACATAGCTGATCACCTGATCACGAAAGCTAGATATGAAGGCATAAGGTAGATATACCTTCCAAATCGAACAGGTGTCGGTACCGGGATCGAATATCGTCCTCATGCTCCCATGTTGATTCTCCAAGAGTGTGATATCCCTAAGCAACCTGGACAAGAGCAATAGTCTGATTCTTGGGCACATTTTTCCTTCGGTCCAATATGGATAAGGGTTGCTCCTCGTTAGATAAGTCGTTACCAATGACTAATTCAGAGTGATCGAGGATATAAATCAGATCCGGAACATAACTACACAACTGAGATACATAAAATACATCGTGTACCTCATGTAACAAAGTCGGAAGGGCAAGACGATAAGCAACATCGCCAATCTACTCGAGAATATCGAACGGGCCTATGTATCTGGGGCTAAGCTTTCTGTAAACCCTGAAGATAATGACTCCACGGGTAGGAAAAATCTATAAAAATATGTGGTCGCCGATACGAAACTCTAAAGGTCTATGATGTTGATCTGCCCAATGTCGATGCCTACCTTGTGCAACCCGAAGTCGCTCTATGGTCTGCTTGACAACTTCTACTGTCTGTGTAATCATTTTAGGGCCTAACATCTTTCGCTCACCAATGTCATCACAAGCCAATGGTGACCTACACTTCCTGTTGTACAGTGCTTTAAAAGGTGCCATCTGGCAACTGGCCTGATAACTATTGTTATATGAGAATTCTACCAAGTGAAGGTGATTCTCCCAAGATCCACCAAGATCTAAGGTATAGGCTCGTAACATATCTTCCAAGGTCTGGATGGTTATCTCTGATTGTCCGTCTGTCTGGGGGTGGTAAGTTATGCTGAATGTTAACTTGGTACCCAAGCTCTGGTGCAAACTTTTCCAAAAATGAGAAGTAAACCATGTATCTCTAACTAACATGATACTTACTGGGATACCTTGTTGTCTCACTATTTGTCTCATATATATTTTAGCCAATTATTCTGTAGACTATCCTACTCAAAAAGAAAGAAAGTGAGCTACTTTTGTGAGACGATCTACTATCACCCAAACTATATCTCGACCAGTCGATGATCTAGGTAAACCAATCAAAAAGTCTATTGTGATGTGTTTCCACTTCCACTCTAGAATAGGAAGCGGCTGTAATAATCCTGTCGGTCTCTGTTATTTTTCCTTCACTTGCTGACATATCAGACATCGCGATACGAAGGGTATTATTTCCCTCTTCATTTTGTTCCACCAAAAGTGTTGCTTGATATCTTGTTACATTTTTGTGCCTCCCAGATGAATGGAATAATAAAAACTATGTGCTTCAGTCATAACTTCTTGCTGAATATCCCCGCTTGGCGATTTTCAAACCTTAGTGTTCCATCTGCATGTATTATCAACTCCTTCCAAAGACCTGACTCATATTCTTCTCATATCTTTTGAATCTTCGGGTCCTCTGTATGAGCTAGTTTGATTCTATCTACCTAAGTTAACTGAATCAATAGGCTAGCCTGAACTCATGTACTCTGTTGAAGTACTATCTCAATATCCATCTCTCGTAAGTCTTCTAGAATATGCTTCTGAGTAGTCAACATAAATTTGCCACCTCTTCTGCTAAGTGCATCAGCTACTACATTAGCTTTGCCTGGATGGTACTGAAGTTCTATGTCATAGTCTTTCAATAACTCTAGCCACCTTCTATGCCTCATGTTCAGGTCCTTCTGCGTGAACACATACTTCAAACTCTTATGATCTGTGAATATTTTTACTCGATCACCATATAAGTAGTGACTCCATAGCTTAAGTATAAACACTACTGCTGCTAGCTCAAAACTGTGAGTTAGATAGTTCTTCTTGTGATCTTTGAGATATCGAGAAGCATATTCTATCACTCTTTCTTGCTGCGTCAAAACTCATCCAAGTCCTTTTTCCAAATGCATCACAGTATACTGTGAATCCTCTGGAGCCTGCTAGAAGAGTAAGGATTAGTGTAGAGATTAACTTCTTCTTCAACCCTTCATAGGCTATCTGACATTCTGCTGACCATATAAACTTAACTTTTTTGTGAGTCAACCGAGTCAATGGTATCGAGATCTTAGAAAAATCTAACACAAATCTTTTGTAGTATCCTGCCAAGCCCAGAAAACTATACACTTCTGCTACTGTCTTTGGAACTGGCCAGTTTTTTACTGCCTCTACCTTCTAGTGAGACACTCCTACTCCAGAAATAATGTGACCAAGAAAGGATATACGATCCAGCCAAAACTTATACTTACTAAGCTTTTTATATAACTGGTTCTCCCTCAAAGTCTGCAGAACTATCCTAAGATGTTCTTCATGCTCCTCCTCATTACGAGAATATACCAGGATGTCATCGATGAATACTACCACAAATCGGTCTAAGGTATAAAAATATGGTTCATCAAGTCCATGAAAAATGTTGGAGCATTAGTCAGTCCGAGTGGCATAACTAAGAATTCGTAATGCCCATATCGTGACCTAAATATTGTCTTCAGTATATCCTGCTCCTGGACTCGCAACTATGATATCCTGATCGTAAATCTATCTTAGAGAAGACTCTTGCTCCACTTAATTGGTCAAATAAATCATCAATCATTGGTAATCGGTACTTGTTCTTTATTGTTACTGCATTAACCCGCCTATAATCCATACACAATCGCGTCGATCCATCCTTCTTATTTACTAATACCGTTGGTGCTCCCCATAGTGATGCATTGGTCCGGATAAACTTATTCGCCTTCAGTTCTTCCACGTGTCGATATAACTGATCAAGTTTTGATGGTGACATTGGGTACACCTTCTGGGATACTAGTTCTACTCCTAGCATCAACTATATACATAACTCTACTGCTCTAACTGGGGATAATTCGGGAAGATCGTTGGGAAAGACATCCATAAACTTTTCAACTATCTTGGGCAGCAGGTTTGCTTTCTTTGCTACTATTCCGACCCCTCCCATGTGCTGGTCTCTTGCTATTCTGCTAAGGACAAATTCTTCTAGACTAAAAATTCTAAACAACATTCTACCCTCATGATAGTCTATTGTTGCATGACTGTCTCTCAACCAGTTCATGCCTAAGATAATGTCAAAATATCTGGAGACTGCTGCTCGGACCTATTCATCATGGACTCGACTCGGATCCTTGGTTGGGTTTCTACAAGATTTCGTTCTACTGGAAACTCTTCCTCTCCTATTGCTGCAACATCGTGGAAAGGATAAGCCCTAAAGAAGAGTACAAGAAATAATCAAGAACAGGACGAGAAGGAACAAGGAAGCAACTAATCTGGGAGAATTTAAGCTAAGTATTGAAGAGTACAAATTTTAAAGTTTCAAGAAGAATCATGTTTGATTGGGACTCATATGACCATGACACCCCGCAAGTCTGAAGAACTGATATACATGGGTTACCACTAAAATCTTGTCACACCCCAGTCCCAGAATACGAAGACGGACATGGCCAGCTACCCCATACAAGGTGCTATACATCGTACGACGATCACGGCTGTATAAGACAAGGGAGTGCATGTTATAATCAAGTCTTCTATGGTCAAGAACTTCTATGTCTTAATCATTCAAACAAGAAATAGTAAGCATAGAGCATATATGATAAGCAATAAGACATCCCAAATGCTTTCCTAAAATATTCTAGAGACCAGCAATGCAAAATAAGAACCTGAAATAGTAACAAAAGTACATGATAGTGATTCAACTGCAGTCTGATTAAATCAATTATGTAAGGAAAACTAATATCCAGACAAGTCGGCTAACAGGTGTCGGTGGCTAAACGTCCAAAAGAAGTAAATGTGCAATACGAGCAAGGAAGAAGAAAACTCACTCGCTATCCCCTGCGACCATATTCCTTTTGTGCATCATGAGTTGGGGGAAGTACGTTGGATCCTCGGGTGCTGGCTAAAAACTTGGTCATGCAAAACCAGTGAGGTTACACCCCAAATAGCAAGTACCACAAAGGAAGAACAAAATAGAGAAACCAAAACCCAAGGAAAATAATATAAAATTACATAAGTTCAGTATCGTAACTTAGGTTCATGGCATATCCTAGTACTATGGCTCAACCCTACAACCAAACAAGGACAAGGGTTAAACCCTCATACTATGATAGTCTATTTCTCTAGGCTACTAGCTGAATAGATACAATCACAACCAAGTCCATTTCTTATATCGGCCAATCATTTGTACGGCTTGCTATTTTGTGGAGTCTGAGGTTATCTCAGAATAATGCATAATAAGTATCCTCAGATCACGCCAGTGCCAAACATAAGCTACCGAACCAATATAATAAAACAGGAACTTACAGGATGCACCAATCCCCCGTAGGGCCACTGCACTAAAAATACGGTATTAGTTGTTCCAGTATTTCTATTAAAATAGTGGCTCGACATAATAATAAGTCAGATATTGTACTCCACTAAGGCAGATGATATACAGTATTTGTGTGGCCAGCCTACAGCGTACTTAGAATAAATATTTGTAGGAAGATTCATTCGCATGATCTCGGAATATCGTTCCCTCCAATTGTTACTACCACTTTTAGTTACTTAATTAGCCATATGTTGTGTTTGAAATCTCAAGGCACGGTCACATGAGAATTTTTCTAAAGATGTCGTACAAAGTACGGGCACGCAAGATACGAATCCATGGAAGTCAAATCTAGATTCAACTGAGCTTGTATGCAATATTCATACAATCAATATCCTAACCACGCTTTGGTAGTTGACTCGCTTATTATGCCCGTGCTGGAAAAATAATGTATATATTTATAATATCATACATTCAGGGATTTAGAGGCATTCTCGATGCACAATCCAAATATAATCGCTTAACACGTGACAGGATGTGTCGCTCCTCGGTGCACATTAAATCATGAATAATAATCAGGCAATAGTGGTAGCAGCATGGATATAGTATTCGAGTCCAATTATCAATTATACATTGGGTCACATGAATCAAGAAGATACTTAATCAAATCAAGCAAGGCTGCAAGGGTCTCTAGGCCACATGGAAAATTAGGCCGTATGAGAATCCTGGCCGCATAAAAAGTCAGGCCACATAAAGTCTGGTCGTATGGACCACTTGGCCGCATGGTTAGTGTTAAGTCTACTCCTTGGGACAAGTATTGAAGTGACAGTCTAATAAATAAAGTGTCAGTGATGTGACATAAAATTTTGGATGTGACTAATGTGACAAGCCATAAAGTATGTCAAAAAGAAAAGACAAACCAACGGTTCAGAGCCATGCATCTAAGAAAATAGTAGCCGCATGTTCTCCTGGACGCATGAGTGTCAGTTCCGCAGGAGGTTCTCTGCCACATGGAGTTCTCTAGGACTTAGCGAATTTCTTATTTATTCAGTGAGTGAAAGCACAAGGTATTCAAGGACACTTGTGTAAATAGTAGTCATGCGTCCAACAAGATGGACGCATGCTGTTAGAATGGGACAAGAATTTAGGTCGCATAACCCTCTCGGGCCATATGGCACTCTTGACCGCATATTCTCACTGGCCGCATGGGAACTTCGTCTTCTATAACAATAGGTTCGGCCATGGCAAAAAAGCTCCAAAAAACTTAAATCTTATTTTCTCCATAAAAATCTCATTTTAAGTCCAAATCAGGTGAACTAAAAGCCAAAATGCTCTAAACTGAAAGCTATATCATGTAACAAAAACTGGTTTTCAAAGATACAAGTTCAATATATCCAAACTAAGAAAAACTCATAAAATCTATGAAAATCTAAGTTAGAAATATAGATCTACACTAATCAATCCATCAAAACAGAAAACTTCAAGAACTAAAAGTGCTTAGAAACACATAATAAATATAATAGAATAATAAATAGAGGGTTTTTCTATTTCTTATCCAAGGTGTACTTGTCTATGAAATGGGGAGAGAAAGCTAAAAGAAGAGGAAGAAATAAAGAAGTGAGGAGGGAGAGAGAAAATATTGGGTTATATATGGTAGGGTTTGAGGGTTGAACCAAAGGTTCTCATAAGTTGAACCAACCCACAAAATAAATCATGAACCAGGTTAAACCAATGAATGGGTCTAGTCTCCATGCATATGCAACCATGCTAAAAATAAAAATACGTTCAAAATACGTATATCGGAAACGGCGAGTGACACTAGCTTTTTATAGCTGATGGTGAGATAAATAAAATTAGTAAAGTTTAATAAATATACTAAAATATTTTTATACTTATTTATTTATTTTTATTCAACATCACATTATAGGAGAAAACTAAAGAAAAGGTTGAAGAAGCTAAAAATAGTGAAAATAATAGCAACATTCACCCGTTGTCAATTGATTTTGATCCCTTGACTCAAGTTCTAGTTAAGAAACCCAAAGGCAGTCTCTCAGGTGTTGGTAGCCATATTTTTAGGAAAGAGTATGAGAATTGCCTTCCTGGCCATATAAAGCTTTTGAATTAAAGAGAAGAAAGGAAGATTACAGAGAAGAATTTTGAAAGACTGGAGTCAAAAGTTGATTTATGTTTGAACATGTGTTCGGTGAGTACCTAACATTACTTTATCAAAGACCTAATGATTTTGTACTAAAATCATATTTATGCATTAATAAATTATTGTTATGTACTATAGAAAAATATCTCACAAACAAAAGCAAAATCAATTATTGGGTCTTCGCCACCCCCCCCCCCCCCCCAATGATGATGAACATGAATCTAACAAGGAAACAACATTCCTTATCTGAAGGAGACTTGATGACATCTGCATGCAATGAAAATGTTGAAGTGGCATGCAATGAACCTAATGAAGTGGCTCGCAATGAACCTATTAAAGTTACAAGCAATGTCACCACCACTTTTCAACTTAGGGATATTTTAGTAATTTTGTATGTTAGGAGTATTCTGATAATTTTGCATGTTGCTAATATTATATGATTATATTTTTATATTATTGGTTAGTTTGGAATTAATGGAAATAGCCTAGAATTGATTAGTGTTAGTTGCCTAGAAAATTAATTAGAATTAAATTAAGCTAGTTGTTATGAAAGAAATATTCCTTATTAGTTGTAGAGATTTTCTTCTTAATCAAATTAGATTCCTTTCCTTTTAATTTTCAAATTAAAATTGGAGGGAGAATGAATGAAACCAATTGAACCCAACAGGAGAATGCTATGTGTCTTTCTTTTGAATTCAGTTTTCCTCCAATTGCTACTTCCTTCCCAAGCAACATTTTATTTTAAATACTAATTTATTTCCTCTTAAATTATAGATCTAGAATTCAAATTTTATTTTCCCTTCCCAATTTTCTTCATAAATTCTTTCTTAAGGAGCAAGGAGCTTGGAGAGGAGTCACCAAGGAGGAATTCATGTCCAAGTCATCCCTACCGTGTCCAAATTCGGAGCCCACCAAGGAGGACACTTATAGTTGAGGTAAACTTCTTAATTTTACTTATTCTATGTGTAGAAAGCCTATTGAGACCTATAGGAACTTTTTAGTTGGAGAAAATAACCCTTCTATGGTAGATCAAGACACTATGGGCCTCAATTTGGGTAGATCTATGCATTTGATGGTTGTATTATTGGCTTTTTGGCTCAATTTTGAGAAAATCTGAATTGTATCCATGTGTTAGTTGTGTCATTTCCTCAATAGCATAAATTGAGTCTATTGTGATGTGTAATGGGTTCTACATGTCCACAATTGGACACGGAAAGTGTGTGTCATGGTACATTGTAAAACGGAGTTAAGAATTGGTATTTTCTTTATAGTATTGGTTTTTTGTGTCCTTATACTCATAGATCTATTATAATTAGTATAAATTACTTATTTATACTCCTAATTTATATATTATATGTCTTCGTGAGGTTTTGGTAGAGATTGAGGTGGTGGAAAGTGTGTATCAATTATGTATTGGGGATTTTAGGAGTGATGCGCTTTTGTGCACTCAAGGTGCTCGATGTATTAATAATGTGTGGAGATATGTATGTATGTGTCTGTGATTTGAGAGGCTAAGATATTGTAAACCAGGTGTATGGGAGTGCATGTGTGGACATATACATATGTGTGTTAGTTGTGTGTGTACAGTTAGAATGACTGTATGTGTGGCTATAGTGTTGGGTTAGAAGCAAGTGTTAGCAGCTGTAGAGGTGTTGCTCTGTGAACAGTGCCAACTGGAGCAATAGCAGTAGCAATAAGGGAGCAGGAGCAGTAGCATTAGGTATTCTGATACACCTAAATAAGATCAAGTAGTTGCAATATCAGTTGTAATTAGCAGTAGCAGTATTGGGGGACGGTGAGGCTTTGGTGAGCATGTGTATGTAACCACTTATTTCTGAAAGAGGGATATTTTTTTAATTTTCATAATTTGCTATTTTATTATATAAATTATCATATATTTATTATCATGAGTTTTAGTTAGTTAGTTTGGACTTAGTAATGGTTCAACCCAATTAGACTAATTGATCCAACTAGGCCAACTAGACTTGACCTGACTTATTGGTTTACAATTAGTTAGATTAGTCATGACTTGATTAATTAGACTAGTTAGAATGGGTAGAATATTTCCTTTATTAAATAGATTCCTTTATCCTAATAGAGATTCATTTTATGACAACCAATAGGAGACTTGAGGAGGGCATAGGGGTCATTCCATGTCAAACAACCCTAAAATAAGAGGGGATCGGCCCTAACCTTAAGAAAAGCTCTATTTGTTCATCATTTCATTAGTACTTTCTTTCCCAAATATTTCTCTCCTCCAAATTCTCAAATATCTACCAAAACCAAATCAAATTCCTTCATTCTTTCTCATTCCTATCATCATGAAGACCTAGAAGCCTTGGAGAAGCAAGGAGGCCATTGGAAGAGGGTCTTAGATTGGAGGAAACGTGTCCAACCTTTATTTGTGTCCATTTGTTGGTGATACATTGGGAATCCATCTCCCAATAGTTAAGATTTCTATTTTCATATTAATTTATATTATAATTATTGTAATAAACCTATAAGGACCCTCTCATGGCTAAGGACTACCCATAGAAAGAAGAACTAGGTTCATAGAAGGCATATTATGAAAGTTACATTGACTTTTATAGCCAAATTGGAGAAAATCTAAATTTGGACCATTAGGTGTTTATAAAAATATCTCTTTAGTGATTTTAGAGTGAGATTCATGATTTAATGGGGTGTGTGTGTCCATAATTGGATATGCGTAGGCCGTATCATGATACGTCATGGTACATGTATGTAGTTTTGGGTATTTTGAGCCAATAGGTGTATTTTCTCCTAATTGTATTATATTTAGCTTTTGGCTATGTTATTATATCATTATATATATATATATATATATATATATATATATATATATATATATATATATATATATATATATATATATATATGTATGTATTAAGGTTCTATTGGTTGGTGGTGGTATGTATCATGATGGTGTGGCTATTGGAAGGGTGTATCATGGGTATCGAAGAGCGATACGTGTGCATATCAATGGTGCACACCAAGTATTCGATGATTGGTGCCTTGGGGGAGGGATAGAGTGTCAATGAAGTAAAATGTGTGTGTGTGTTCTTCTATTAGTGGTGGTGTTTGTTGTAGTGTGTACACGGTGTTATGTGTGATGTGCATTGGTTGGTGAATGTTAAGATATTGTGACTGTGTATTGTGTGGTGTATATTGGTGTCGAGTTGTGCATTGTGACATGGTGTTATTGTGTTTACAGTTTGTTGTTGGTGATATGGTATGGGGTAGTTGTTGTTGAGGTGGTAGGGAGAGCTTTGTGCTTTAGAGGAAATAGGATTGGTGATGTATCCAAGTGGTACTATGGGGTGGAGAGTTGTGGGTGTTGTGTTCATTGATTTCAAGGGGGTAGCAGTTGCATATAGATGTGCAAGCTCGGGTATGTAACAGACAGGTGGTAACATCATGCATATTCCAGTGGAAAGTAGGAAGGGTAGCAACACTAGGAGTGATCAATTTTGGGGTGTTGCTCGAGTGCCAATGTGAAGATGACTATGTGTGAGTGTAGGTATAATTGTGTGTGATTATGAGTGTGGGTCAAAGCAGTATTATAGGTGGTGTGTTAGGGATAGGTGTTTAGGAGTTGTATCATTGTGTGAGGATGATTGGTGGATATTGCAGTTAAGGGAGTGTTGGAGGATGTACTCATTGTAGGTATGTGTGCAGACCTTGCAATAGGTGGCCACTGCACAGTATACAGATGCAGACCCAATGGCAAGAAGGTTCAGGCATTTATTGAACGGAGGGCCTTGGGGGTGATGTTGGAGTATTGCAGTATCAGTTGAGAGGTAGATGAGTTAGAGTTATGAGGATGTGATAGGAGTTGTATAGTTATATGTGTGTCAGTGTAAGGAACTGGGTAGTAAGGTAGTTGGAGGCTCAGGTGGGTGTGTATAAGATGGGAGGTGTCTGATGCACTTATGTACTTCTATTAGAGTAGTACTTTAGGTTCTATGTGTGAGATAGCAAGTGTGAAGGTTATGTAAGCTTGATTGCTATGTTCAGGTAAGAGGAGTTAAGAGTTAAGAGGATAGCAGTATGTTAGATAGACTTGTCCAATTGCAGTAATATTTAGCAAATTGTAGGGAGAAATTCGGGCAATGTTGCAGGGAACTGAACAAGTAGATAGCTGTAAGTTTAGGGTGAGGAGTGCAGTAAGGATTGCTTAGGGGGTCTTGGTTTCTGAACTGTAGAGAGCATTTATAAGGGGGAAATATACACTGTTAGAGCATGTGTACAGTCAAGTAGGGGAAATATCTGGATGAACATGTGTGTGGGAGTAGGCAGCTGGGGGTCGTGCTCAGGTGCACTAGGAGTCAGTATCAGTGGGTTGTATGGGAGTGTCCAGAGTTCAAGGTTATAGGAGTAGGTGAGGGTAGTAATCAGATGGGTTTACTCATGTGTCTGGGTCTAGAGTTAAGCTTGAGCATATACATCAGTGGATTACTTTAGTGTCATAACATTATGATGTGTTAGAATAGGCGTTAGTGTGTTACAGGGGTATTGGAGAGTGTGTCTTTATAGTATTGTGTGGTATTATAGTGAGAAGAGAGAAAAGTTAGTAAATGGGTTAGTGTTTAAGGGTGTTGTACCAAGTATAATGGGTGTCATGAGAGTGAGAGAGTGTAGAATCATAGAGGTACATGAGTATCTTAGATTTTATCAAGGTACCAGAGTACCAAGATACTAGGAATTGCCTAGTAGTCAAGATACGAGGTAAGTGTTCAAGTATAGGTTAAGGTATTGAGGTAATAGGCTAGGTAATGGAGTTTGAGTGAGGGTATTAAGCAGGATATTAGAGTTAAGGTATTGGTTAAATTTTGGGGAGAGTGAGGTAAATGCATATAGTATTAAGGTAAAGTAGTTAGAGACTAAGGTATAGTTAGATATTAATACTATAGAATCCATATAGTATATATATTTGATACGTAATATCTATACTAATTAGTATAGCCTAGAAACCTAGTATTAGCAAGGTGTTGCCTAGAAAACTTAGAATTGACTAGTTTAGTTATATAGGCCAACCAAGTAGATATTTTAAAACTCAAATTAGGTAGTTGACTTAGTTTAACCTAGTGGTAGCCTAGTTTCAAGCTAGTATAATATGTTTATGTTTCCAAAATACTGTTTAGACTTGTAATTTCCTTGAGACACCGAGACGAACACTATTTGATATTCATTGCTCTGGACCATAGGCGAGTACATTCTCTGATAATTTCTATTATTTGATAATTACTATAATATAAGTATTTAGCAATATTTTACTTGACTCTTGACACGATGGTACACGGATTAGTATACATGGATCTTCGTCATGAGATGTTATTCTTCAGTGATTATCTTAATATTTTTCATGATTATATAGATCATGATCATCGAGCTTGTATTATAGACCTTACATAGTGATTACCGTGTCGTGACGTATCGTGATTCGAATTCATTATACTAGTCGGGGCGGAAGAAATTCTAGCTAGATATATGATCAAAACCTTAAATATTGTATTGTACCATGTAGATAACAGCCAATCATATACCTCACGTATGATTGTATTACTCCGTAGACAATAGCCAATCTTATATGATTGTGTTACTTGTAGACAACAGTTAATCATAGTGTACATATGATTGTGTTATAGCCTTGATAGTAGACCATGATAAACCCAAGCCAATCATATATCTAACTGGTATTTCAAACACTTAGTGTAGTTATAGTTCTTCTCTATATTTTATTTTGCTACTTTTATTCCATTTCATTGTGATCAGATTATGCCTTATTACTCTAGATTATTTGTTTTCTCTTTTCTATCATACTATGATATTTGTTTATTGCTTTCTCGTCTTGTATTACATTCTCTATTACTGTTTATAGTCATTATTAATTAACTGGAACTGATGTTAGAGGTGTGCTCGTTCCATCCTGGCTGGATATATTTTTTAAATGATCATGAGAGAGTAGCAACCATGGATCCTATAGTCAGGAGTGATTACCGGGAGGTCTAGTCGGAGTCACTAGTTTTCATAGATACATGCATTTAGTATTTGTAATGGATTAGTCTCCAGCTCTTTAGTCACATTGAGATGTTATTACTCCTAGACTTATGTAGTATTGCTAGACTTATTTAGTTGGATATTGATTTTGTAGACTATCTAGTATTATGACTTTGTGACTCTATTTGTTTCATATATTATCGTGATATTTTCTTCTTATGGATTATTGGGATTGAGTATCATTACATTACTATCATATTGCCTCCGATTGGAGTTAAGATATCATTGACAGGTTACATATATTATTGTGTGAGATTGTTAGCTATAGATAGTTAACCTAGATAACGTTCTACCGTCGATGCTGCAGCATAGGCTGGAAGTACCCACATACTCGTACCCTCACACCGGGTGCGGGTCGTGACAATGTATCACCAAGAAATATAGGGTATAGCAGTGCAAGGAGATATTTGTTGCATTAGAAGGGTTAGCATGATTTTGTGAGTACTTGTGGTGTTCAGATACCAAGTGAAGTATCAGTTTTAAGTCAAGTTCAGACCAGTAGTGTGGGTGTAGGGTTGGTTAGTTAGATGAGGTATTGTGAGGTAGTGCAAGTCTTGAGTTTTGATTGTCAAAGTCTGATACCAAGTTGGGGATGTAATACTCCAATGAAGGGGAAACTGACACTAGATAGTATCAGTGGGTAGCTGATCACATGTGTATACTAGGTACCATTAGTATAGGTAATATAGATAATAGAGTATTATTATTTAACAATTAAACCAAGATATGATAGGGGTTGAAAACTAGTAGTACTTGGTATATAGTTAAGTAAGGTTATGGGGGATTAAGGTATATATATATATATATATATATATATATATATATATATATATATATATACTAGTAGTTTCTAAAATTAGAATTAACTAGTTTAACTTTATTATCATTCCAAACACTGTGTTGACATGATGTTCCATATTTAGGTCTTGAAGCACTGATATGGATACAGTTTGATACTTCACCTCGGATTCCCCGAGTACATTCTCTGACAGTTTCTCGTATATGATATTTTTTATGTTTCATATATTTAGTATAGTTGTACTTGATTTCTGACACGTGGTTACACGGATTAGTATATTCTGGATCCCGTCATAAGATATTATTCTTTGAGTATCTTGTACAAGCCATGTGATCCTGAGCATGCCCTGTGATTCTTGTACATGTATAAACATTGATTCATGAGAAGATGGCCCCCTTCTCATAGAATCCAGTATCGTAACGTGTCATGGTTGGATCCACTACACTAGTCGGGAATGAATAGTGTTAGTTAGATATGTGATCATACCCCTTCATGTGCATGCCCCTGTGATTGTTAATCATGCACCTTACGTATGATTAACCAGGCCCTATTACTGTGTTCCAAGCCAATAACATGTCGAAGCTAGTACTCACTTACTTAGATAGCTCTATATTTCCCTGATTCATGTATATGATACTTATTTACTCTTGTACTTACATAATTTCCATTATCAGTTCTTTTTATTATTTTTGTTCTTATTTCATTATCTTGTATTTCTCTCTATTTACTGTTACGTAGTCTTTATCATTTACTAGAACTGTTGTTAGAGGCTTCGCTCCAATCCTGACTGGATATGGCGATCACCCCCTAAATCCCCCTTTCGCCAATAGTAGGGGGACTTTCAACAACCATTGTGCTCTCTATTCTGGGATTTCAGAGTAATGTCATAGGCAGGACTGTTCTTACACTATGGACTTGAGATGACAAATATAGAGATCTAGGCTAGTGCTTCTTATTCCATATCATGTCGAGTTTTATTTGGTTTATCTTTCTTATTCATTCTTCCTTTAGATTATTGTGATTGAGTACATGATAGAACTAGTTGTATTAGTATAATTGATATCTAGATATTGATGACCCAGACAGCGTTCTACCGCCGATGCTGCGACGTAGACTGGACGTACCAACGTACTCGTGTCCTTATATCGGGTGTGGTTCGTGACACATTTTTATGGTGGCTCACGCAGGTCAGGCTTTCCAACTAGTGCGATATCATGGTAGTGCAATAGCTTAGTTGTACTACTGCGAGCCTGCTATAGGATATAGGATATAGAATATATGATGAGAGAATACTCAATATAATTTTTTGAGAGATTTCTGGGATGATCCTTGAGAATCTCACTATTAACTCTATTTTAAAATCTGTTTCTACTTGTTTCATTCACTCTCACTTGCTCATTATTGAATTTGATTCTTGTTGTTCATTATTGACTTTAATTTTTGTATCGAGATGAATTTTATGGACTTAATTAAGGTATATTCTGATAATATATTTTGATGAGGACAGTGAGAAAGGTAACCGTCTGTTTTAGTTATGGAGTCTAGAGTTTATCACAGCCATATTAGCTGGCATGGCGAAGACATAGAGACTATTTGGATATACTTATCTTAGTTATGGAATCTAGAGTTATCGCAGCTATGCTAGCTGGCAACGCGAGAATTTTAAACAACATGATTATAGAGGTATGTACCCTAGTTATGGACTCTATAGTTTATCGTAGCTATGCTTACTGGCGTGGCGAGGATTCTGGGTAACATAATTTTAGACAGACGAATATGATTATCAGATTATAACTTAATTGGTTCTTACCATATCATCTCTATCATTCCACTCTTTTTATCATTGAGCTCTATTTTATTACCTCCACTAGCTCAGGAATAGAGATATCCTTAATTTCTCTAATCCAGTTCCTTATAGAGCTTTATTTTAATAGTTTATGAGATTCCTTGGATAGTGTAGTAGTTTAGTAACTTACAGATAGGTTTGTGTCATCGAGAATCAGTGTTGATTGTTGGGAGTGTACCTTGTGAGTCTGTGAGTGGTTTTTGGTTGGGCATATGAGCTATATGCATCAGTCTAGAGATAACTCATAGTGCGGTACCTTTGTAGCAATAGTTCTATGGTAGGTGTCAGTATAGCTAGTATCGGTACCAATGGTAGAAAGAAGAGTAGAGTAATCAGTATGATTTTAGGAGTTGCTATCAATGTCATCATGCATGTTCTAGATAGATATAAATTTATATAGATCCATGTATTAATTAAGTATCATAAAATTTGTGTTTGGATATCAATGGAGCATGATATTATATTTGGTGCTTGATACTTGGTTGTATCATGAGTAAAATAATGTGTATCCATGAGAGGTACTAGTGAGTGTGCCATGATTGAATGGTACCCATAAGTAAATAGGTGAGTGTAATAGTATTTGAATATGTTGTGTTAGTAATAAGACTTGTGCTATGTGTTGAGTATTGGGCATCGGTGTGAGTAGATGTGAGTGCACATATATGTGTCTAGTGAGGGTATATCACCTAGTATTTGAGATTGTTGATGTGTTAGAGAGTGATATATAGAGGAAGAAAGTATAGTGTCTAGAAGTGTGTACACGAGTGCACAATAAGTGATGTATGAGTTTGCATGAGTGGTGGAGTTTCATAAGTACCAGGAAGTGAGGGTCCTGGATATTAGGAATACAATACCATGAGTTAAGAGATGTCAAGATTGGTCATAGATGGTATATTTGGTGTACCACTGATTAATGTATCAGTGGTAGTTTCAAGTATAGTATGTGTGAGAAGATATATATATATATATATATATATATATATATATATATATATATATATATCAACAGGATATGGAATCATGTGTCTGCTGTGAATGTGTAAGAGAGACAAGTGTATCATAGAAGTAAACAACTAGTGTATTAGATGCAGGTGATCATGAGTTCTAGTAGGAGTAATAAGGTAATCTAGGGAGTGAGCTAGTGTCAAGAGTAGAAGTGGTAGAGTATGAGTTTATGAGCATTGTTGTGATTGTTAAGTGTATTTATGAAGTTAGTGTCTCTGTACTAGAGTGCCTAGAGGGTGCAAGTATTCAGGGTGTATCAGGATTAGAATTAGTAACAGATAATATGTGTAGTATGCCTGTTAGTATCAGTGAGTATTATTTATTTTACAGTATTAGTTAAATGCATCTGTGTAATATTGAGGAAAGGTATGGAAGAGTGTCATGGTAAGTAAGGTGCAGGTATTTCAAACAGTAAGAGAAGAAGAGTAACATGTCTAGGGGTAAGCTTCAGAAGGGTTAGCATAATTTTGTGAGCACTTGTGGTGTTCAGATACCAAGTGAGTATCAGTTTTAAGTCAAGTTCAAACCAGTAGTGTGGGTGTAGGCTTCGTTAGTTGGATGAGTTATTGTGAGGTAGTGCAAGCCTTGAGTTTTGAATGTCAAAGTCTGATACCAAATTGGGGATGTAATATTCCAATGAAGCGGAAACTGACACTATATAGTATCAGTGGGTAGCTTATCACATGTGTACACTAGGTACCATGTGTATAGGTAATCTAGATAAGTGGAGTATTATTATTTAGCAATTGAACTAAGCTACGATAGGGGTTGAAAACTAGTGGTACTAGGTATATAGTTAAGTAAGGTTATGGAGGATTAATGTATCAACTTGATACCAATATATATATATATATATATATATATATATATATATATATATATATATATATATATATATATATATATATATATATATATATATATATATATATATATATATACTAGTAGTTTCTAAAATAGCTAGTATAACTTGAGGGTGTTAAGGTACTAGGTATGGATGCTAGGTAGGAGTTGGGTTAATATTATATATGAGTGAGGTATTATTTATAGCTAAAATACTATAACACTAGTGTGTGTGTGTGTGTGTGTGTGTGTATATATATATATATATATATTAGTAACTAGTATTGACCTAGAAATGATTAGTTTGATCAAGTTTGACTAGTTTGACTTAGAGTTGACCTAATTTGACTGTTTTGGCCTAGTTTGACCTAGAGATGGCTTGAAGACCTAGAATTAACTAGTTTAACTTCATTATTATTCCAAAATACTATGTTGACATGATGTTCCATATTTAGGTCTTGAGGCACTAATACGAATACAGTTTGATACTTTACATCGAATTCCAGGCAAGTACATTCTCTGACAGTTTCTCGTATATGATATTTTCTATTTTCTTGTATTTAGTGTATTTATACTTGATTCCTGACACGTAGTTACACTGTCATGACCCGCACTCGGTGAAGGGGCACGAGTACATAGGTACGTCCAGCCTACTATATTATACTATCTAAACATTGTCACGACCCGCATCGGCGGTAGAACGCTGTCTAGGTCGACTATACTATCTAAACATCTCACAATAATATATAATCTGCCAATAATATCTCAACTCCAAGAAGGAAGGCAAAATACTTAATGCAACACAATACTCAATCACAAATCTATGGCACGAGAAGATATCAAAGAAGTCTAACATAACTATGCAATCTAAATATAACAATAACAAATAGAAACAATATCCAAGTCTCAAATATATGCTGAAAACAAATTTGGTACCAAAATGCTAAAAAAACTAACTACGATAACTAGTGATTTCGGCTAGATCTGCCTGCAGTCACTCCAGAACTAGTGGGTCCATATTTGTACCATTTATGGGTCGAGGTCTGTAGTACGTCGGACACCAATCTTCCGGATCCTCTAAAAAATATTATCCAATCAGGAATGGAGTAAAGTATAACCCAATAGCAGTTCCAATTAATTGACAAAAACTATAAAATAGTAAAATAGAGGATGTTATCTACGATGAGAATATAACTGATGATCAAGAACAATGAAGGAACAGTCAAAACTAGCAACAGAAATATAAATCAATGCATACAAGAATGAAGGAATGAACTATAATGTCAGAAATAGAACAGGGTAATCTATGAACTAAAAATGGAATCTATAGTATACTATGTGTTTTAGATACTAACTAAATATGTGATCGGCTTGGGAGATTCATTAATGATTACACTAAGGAGCTAACTCAACCATACATGAATAGCATGATTAGATAGTAGCCAATGATTACACTAATAGCCGATAGTTCTTGATCACATATTTAATTGGTATTTTCCACTCCCGATCGATACGATGGATCAAATTATGACACGTTACTAGCCAATGTATCCAATGTTTAACCTATAATATTCAATGTTATCCAATACCAACAAGGAACAGTATTTGATACCATCTCAATAATCAAGATAACATCTCATGACTGACGATCCAATAATAATACTAATCTGCGTATCATCGTATCAAGAACCATAAGTAATATTTCTAAATACTTGAATTATAGTAGTAATCAAATAATAAAAACTATTAGAGAATGTACTCGCATGTGGTCCAAAGAAAAATGATAAGAAACGGTATTCGAACTGGTATCACAGACCTAAATATGGAATATTGCATTAATACAAGGTTTGGAATAAAAATAATTTAAACAAGTCAACTTCTAGGTCATAAAGCTATTTTTAAGTCAAAATAGTCAAAATAGGTCAACTCTAGGTCAAACTAGTCAAACTTGGTCAAAGTAGCTATTTCTAGGTTGTATGAGTCTATCTTTAAGAGATTGGATCCATACACTATGTAACTAAGCCACACTAGCTATACTAGGATACTAGAAACCTAATAAGATACTGTATCGTAAGATACGCAATCAATTAGATAGGAAATATCATAATATGTATATACAATCAACAATATTTAATATTCCTAACTAAATTAATGCTAAGTGGATACCTTAGCTTTGAACCAATGAGGTATCGCACCACTACACACCCATCTTGATACTCAAATCCAAATTCTTTGAGTATCCTTCAATACCTTGATATTACATTGATATTACCTTGGTATCACAAGGTAATATGATATCTACATATACTTAACTACCCAATATACTAACTATAAACTAACATGCATGAATTAATACCACTACACACCCATCTTGATACTCAAACCAAAATACCTTGAGTATCCTTCCATACCTTGACACTACCTTGGTATCATAAGGTAATGTGATATCTACATATACTTAACTATCCAATATACTAACTATAAACTAACATGCATGAATTAATACCATACTACTAGTTATACTAACTACTAATACATATAAACATATATACACATATAACTACATGCATAATACTAACTAGAGATACATAAGTACATATTTATATCTATCTACTACTAACAATAATTACATATACATATAACTATATAACAAGGTAACTAACTTACAAACTTATTAACTAAACTATCAAGGAACTAGTGAATCAAATGACTAGTCTAACTAAACTACCAAATACTAGCTAACTACTAATAACAATAGGTAATTACATATATATAACTACATAATACTAACTAACTTAACTACACATTAAGCTAACTAAACTAACAAGCTAACTAGTTACTAACTAGATAACTATCAAGCTAACTAATAAACTATACATCAAGATACTACCTAACTAAACAACTAGTTAAACGACTAACTTAGACTGTCAACTAAACTATAAAGAAACTAACTAGTTAACTAACTTACCTGCTCTGTAGCTGCTGGTACCCTGTTGTTGCCACTGCGTTTGCTACTACATACTGCTGCTCAAGCTACAACTGGTCGTGCAGCTGCTGCTGCTCATCTTGTAGTTGATGCTGCGCTCGTGTTGCTGCGCTCGTGCAGTTACTGTTGCTGCAGCTTACAGTCCTGCTGTGCTCGTTGCTGCTGCTACAGCAGTTGCCACCACTGCATGCTGCCTGCTGTGCTAAAATGCTGCTGCAGTTGCTGTTGCGCTCACTGCTGCTCTCGTGCAGTTGTTGCCTGCTGAAGTTCTTGCTGCAGCATCTTGCTGTGCTGTACAGCTACCAGTTTTGATGTTGCAGCTATGTTGATCTGCTGTTGCTCGATGGCTGAATGTTGATGTACTGTTCGCTGAGATTTCAATTGCTTGAACCCCCTCTTCTACACACACACACACAACTAGATATATAAACACTAGTAGCTATATATATATATATATATATATATATATATATATATATATATATATATATATATATATATATATATAAATATATATATATATAACACAAACTCACACACACACACACACACACACACACACACACACACATATATATATATATATATATATATATATATATATATATATATATATATATCATATACAATAATAAATTAATATTCTAAAAGCTATACACAAGGCAAATTAAATCTAGAAATATAATAAGACAAACGCGTAGAGTGCATCGCACCCGTATCACACTAGATCTATGATACGCTTGCGATACGAGTCCACCACACAACCAAACGTACCCCGAAGGACACGACCAAGTCTAAAATAATAATTATGAATAATACGAAGAGTTAATTATACATCTACGTGTCCGTGTCAAAATATGACATGCTCAAACCCCCGTGTCGAAAAAAAATCCCCAAATCAACTTGTATCGCCAAATTATCAGGATACGTCCTACACGTATCTAATTAAGGATACGACAGTAGACACACACAATCAAACATATGTCAATTTGGTCTAATTGACCAATTGACAAACACAAAATGTGTCAATATCAAAATTCTCCCAAAATTGATACAAAATATCACATAACTTTCTCCATTGGACTCCTATGAACCTAATTACAATTTCTATGGGTAGCCTTAGCATCTGGGGTAGTTCCTAATGATTAAATCATAGATTTAGAGTCTAATTAAAGGGAAAAAATTGAATTGTACCTATTGGGAGATAGATTCCCAATAAAATCTCTAAATTGAGTAAAAAGAGCCTCCAACTTGTAGATCCTTGCTCCTCCTTGTAGATTCTTACTCTAATAGCCTTTAATAATGATTTAGAAAGAAATTAGAAATAAATTTGGTAGAGATTTGATGTGTAAATGAAGAAATTTGGTTAAGAGAAATTCTAGATCTAGATTGGAATAAAAAAATGAAGAGAGAGAAAGTTTTTACCCCCTTATATAGGCCGGCCCTTCTTCCTTCCTCAAGATATTATATAAAGTCTAAAATATCCCTTGGGGTCTCTCATGAAGAAATTAATTAAGGTAGGAAGGTTCTAGTCTAATTGATTTAACTTAATTAATTATCCTTCTAATGATTGGGCTTATTATTGGGCTCAATTCTAACTAGAATTAAATATTGGTCCATGGATCTAATCTAAACTAGTTAGGTCCACTAACACAAGTCTAAAAATAAAATCTAATATCTAACAATATTTAAATAATACAATAAATATTCAATATGCACAATATTTAATTAATTATGAAATAACCAAAATATCCTTTCCTAGAAAATGTGGTAGTGACATACACGGATTGGTATATTGTGGATCCCATCATGAGATATCATTCCTTGTATATCTTGTACAAGCCTTGTGACCCTATGCATGCCATGTGATTCTTGTACATGTATAGACACTGATTCATGAGAAGGATGGCCCCCTTCTCATATAATCTTGTGTCGTAATGTGTCATGGTTGGATCCACTATACTAGTCGGGGGCGGGAAGTGTAGTTAGATATATGATCATACCCCTTAATGTACATGTGCATGTCCATGTGAGTATTAATCATACATCTCATGTATGATTAACCAGGCCCTATTTATATGCAAGTTCCCAAACTGATCACATGTCGAAGCTAGTACTCACTCACTTAGGTAGCTCTCTATTCCCCGATTCTTGTACATAATACTTATTTACTCTTATAATACTTATTTACGCTTTTACTTACTTACATCATTTCTATTATCAGTTCTTGCCATTATTTCTGATCTTCTTTTATTATCTTGTATTTCTCTCAATTTACTGTTATATAGTCTTTATCATTTACTGGAACTGCTGTTAGAGGTATTCTTTGCTCCAATCCTGACTGGATAACTTTTTCAGTGATTGTTGTGCTTTCCATTCCTAGATTTTAAAGTGATGGTATAGGCAAGACTGCTCTTATATTGTAGGCTTGAGGTGACAACTGTAGAGATCTAAACTAGTACTTCTTATTCCATATCATGTCTAGTTTTATTCCTTTATAATGTTATTTGGTCTATCTTTCTTATTCATTCTTCCTTTAGATTATTATGATTGAGTTCATGATAGAACTAGTTATATTAGTATGATTGATAGAAAGATATTGATGACCTAGACAATGTTCTATCGTCGATGTTACGGTGTAGGCTGGATGTACCCACGTACTCGTGCCCCTATATCAAGTACGGGTTATAACAGAAAATCAACTTACTAAAGTTGCAAGATTGTGTGAGCTGCTTGACTGGGATGGCAGCTATCTTGAAATTATGAAGAAGGTCATAGATCCTATCCATCGTGGTATATGCCATGGCTATATCTTGGAACATGATAAATTGAAGGTGAGCATGGTTACGTGAAAGGTGTTCTCTACAAAGCTTTACAAAGCTGATAAAAATTTTGAATCTAAGAAAATTGGAGATGTTGGCCTCAGCAAATTTCTTATGTAGAACAAGTCCTTCGTCAAATACATGGAGCTATAGTAAGTACTCTTTTATCTCTTGATTATATTTCTAGTGTTACAATATATATTTTCACATAATATCTTCCTTTAAATCGGCTTTATTAGTTTTAAAGTAGATCCTACTTTGAATCGGTTTTACTAAATTCTATTTTTCAAAACTGGAGCTATTAAAACGGCTTTGAATTGTCTTAACTATAGTTGCAAATGTAAACTTGATATGTTTACATGGAAGCATGCTTATGTAAGGGTTCTATATTTTTCTGTAAGTTGCAACTTCTTTTGCAGTGCTACTTTTGCAGTCCTATTCTTCTTTCTCCTGCACCTCTCTATATTTTTCTCTTTACTCAAAAAGGGAAGAGAGAGCACAAATACATGTTGTATGTCTTTAGATTTTCTTGGAGCATTGGGTTTGGCCTGAAATGCTCCAAAAAGTGAGTCGTATCGTGTCAGACACGTACCTAAAATTATATTCAGTTATATGCTAAGGGAGCTTGTACCTAAAATTGCATTTAGTTTTGAGCAATCAGAAAACAAATCCTTGTCCTTTTGGATATATTTTTGTTGAAGCTAGAAAACTGGACAGGCTAAAGGACTTCAGAAGATTATGATAAGAAATGGTTTAACTAAAATTCTTAGATGCAAGCTGAGGAATTCCTATTTTCTGAAAGCAAAAACCATTTAAATTTTATCCTCAAAGTCCATTAGCTATTATTTTCTCAGAAGCTCAGGTATGGAAGGGTAAGACCTTTAGCTCAGATATATAAGGGTAAGGCCTTTGTAGATCCTTTTCACTTGGAGCACAAGACCTTACTTTAAGGAGAGATTTGGTTTTTGCAAAATTCTATTAGCCCATTTGTGGCTTTCAGTTACCATCATTAGTGAACTAGAGTGACAAAGTTTAGAGGCTTATTACTTGGATCAAATGGTCCAGCTATCTACATTGTTAAAGGACCAATTTTGTGCAGTCCTTACCTATATTTATAGCTTGTCATGTCCTAGTCCCAAAATACCGAGGGACTAGACACGTGGCAATGGCCAGCAGCACACTCTAATGGGCAAACCCAATTTAATGGACCCATCAAGGTGTACTTAAGCTGTAAAATAACAATAAAGGTCTACTAAATATGTCACATTCTAATCTCATTCATGGAAGATAAATATGATCAATATCAGCATAATAAAATATAAACCAACATTAAGTCTCAATAAAGTATCTCGGGGAACAACCCGATAATAAGTCTGATACAGCAGTTCAATAGACAAGAAATAAAAGAGTCTAACAACAGCAAAGACTGAGTATAGATAAAGCAGATACTCAGAAGAAATCCTCGGCCATCACCTCGTCCTCGGGTATCGATATTGCTTCTGCTTCTGCTTCTGCTTCTCTTCTGCTCCTATCTCGTATACCTTGGGATAGATCTCCTCAACTATACCTGGTTTCGAATTCCAGGTCCTCAGGACACATAGCAAGGTAAAAAATAACTCAAGCCAAAATAAATGCAGTACAATAATAAATGAATCAATAAGGTAAACTATGTAACCAGCTATGTGATATGCAAGTGAGAGCATCACTACTACTCAGGCTGAGACCACTACAAGCTCTGTGTCGGGGAGCTGGTAGCAGTAATATCACGTAATGTACCTAGATCTGATGTAGAGTCTACAGCCTCACAATAATATATATATATATATATATATATATATATATATATATATATATATATATATATATAGCATGTAGCCTGTGTGTCTCTCCCCACCCAATGTAATCACACGTCTCATGTTCACGACGTCTTATGTCCATAACACGCAAGATCAGATCTAATGTAGCAAGTCATAATGATAGCTATGCATATATATAAAGTCTATGTCACGAATCCTGTAGCCTATACAGAATCACAATGAATGACTCAGAAAGATTCTGTCTCATGAATAGTATCAGGTGTCCTATGGTATGACGTACTTGATAATGCAAGCACGAAAATGTATAAGGTCGCGATATCAATCTCTAGGTGATGTTACACAACTCCGTGTACGGCGTTGACACCCGAATCTTATTCAGATGCTAAGCAATGTCACATGGTCCTAGGTTGAACAGATATATCATATAAATAAATCAAGGGAATAATATGAAGCAAGTACTGTAAGATTGACAATGTACACTTGCCTAGGGTTTGGTTTCCAACTGTTGCTTCGGTATCCGAGGGATCTTCAAGTACTCCTCCGGTTGCTAAAATAATTATTACCATCATGCTCATAATATATAAATAACTAGGATTGCCTATCCATAAGTCCAATTTGGACACAGGGGCAAACTTGACAGTTTTTGGTCAAAGCGGGGTCCACATGTGGCCCACTTCGCACCGAAAAATATGCCAGAGACAAAGTTATCCAAATTCGTCAAACTTAGTGTCTACAAGTCCAGAACGATGATACGAACCCAACAGAATATACAGAACTGGATTCCGATGTGCCGATCACAAAATCGTCCGTCAAGTGGAGCCGTAGGGCCCACGATACGGGATTTTGTCAACGTTTACAGAATCGAACCAAACTTGGGTCACAGGACCAGCAAAATGCTACGAATCTGATGGCGCAAGTTTCATTTCGAAATAACGAGCATACATGAAGTTACAATAAGTTTCAGAACAGGACCGATACGGGACAATTTTGACGAATACTCGTTGATTCTAGTATGCACGTACATCCAAATTAACTTTCGCAAAATCCCACACGTTCGTATTGACGGTGCACACCTTTTGGTGAAATTTACACATGACTAAGTTGCCTCGTTTAGCGGGGCGCACTCAGTTCAAAAAAATTGGGTTTTTAAAGACCAATTTTTTGGTCAATTTTACCCGCAAAATAATTACAAACTACAACAGCATAAATTAAACTAATACAGGGTTTTAAAACAAGATTATACGGTCTAAATTACTGTTCAAGTAAAATTTGAATTTATTAAACAGGTTGCACGCAAAACGGTCGTAAACTTGTGAGTTCGGAACAATTTCTGAATTTTCAGAAATAGGGGTTATTTTCCTCGTTTTTGCGTCACGATTTACGACCGACACAGGATGTGATACGCCGAACTGATTGCACGAGTTTCGAGAGGGTCACGCGGTCTACGTGTAGGATTTGACAGAACGAAATACGGATCTATGTACAGAGAGTTACGCACACGGAAAGATGGGTACCTCGATGACGTATGTTGTTTGTGACAGGACGGTGTGACGATGTTTGCTGAGGCTGCTGCGCTGATCAGGGAGGGTGTCCATGGCGGGGCTCAATGGCGGGGGCTCAGAGTCAGACAGAGGAGTCGCCGGAGGGGAGTGATCGTGATGGCGGTGGCAGTGGTGAAATAGTGGTGGTGGCAGTGGTGGGGATCGGCTCTAGGTCTAGGGTTTTATAAGGAGGGTCGCGGTGGCGGTTACTGGAAGAGGGACCTGAGGAGTCGCCGGCGTTGGGGAAGACGAATCCAAGGGGTCAGCAGTTGGACGACGGTTGCGGCGGAGGGGAAATGAACGGGCGGCGGGTCGTCGGGGGATTTCGGTTACTGTAGAAAAGGGGTCGGGTCGGGTTAGCAGGTCAGGTCGGGTTCAGATCCGACCCGATCCAATAGGGTTGGTCCGGTTTGGTTTATTTAGGCTCGGTTTGGTTCGGTTCATGATTTGGTTTTAAAAGGTTTATTTTAAAATACTATTTTTACCTATAAAAATAGTTTTTCGGTCCAATAAATTCCAAAAAATTATACTATGTCTAATTATTTATTTTACACTCAAAAATATTATTTTCATAATATTTAGTAAAATCACAAAATTTCTTTAATACCAGAAAATATTTATTTTAATTTGTTAAAAATTCCAAAAAAATTCTGGAAATTTATTTTTAAATTCTGAAAAATTCGGGTGGTTACAATCTATCCTCCTTAAGAGGATTGCGTCCTCGCAATCAAAGAATTAACTACTAAAGAAAAATTAAACATGGTCACCTATAAGAATGTTTAGGTCATACCTGTATCTTCAAATAGATGAGGATAACGCTAGAGTTTGACATCCTCTCGTTCCCAAGTAGATTCGTCGGGGGAGTGATATTTTCAAGCTACTCGGACCAGTCTAATCGTCTAACCTCGTAATATCTTCTCACTGATGTCGAGTATCCCAACTGGTTGCTCTTTATATCTTAAGCTAGGGCCTACTGCAATCTCAGAATGATCGACTATGTGGCTTGGGTCAGTCACGTACCTCCTCAGCTATAAGACATGAAATACATCATGCACTCCCTTTAAAGATGGGGGTAATGCAAGACGATACGCCACCTCACTAATACGCTCTAAAATATCAAATAGCCCAATGTACCTTGGGCTCAGCTTGCCTCTGCTCCCAAATTGAATAGTACCTTAAGTAGGTAAAATCCTCAGGAATACGTGCTCTCCTTCCTTGAACTCCAAAGGTCGTCTGTGTGTATTAGCCCAATACTTTTGTCTGTCCTGAGCTGCACGAAGATGATTCTAAATTTGCTTCACCTTTTCAACTTTCTACATCACTAACTCTGGACCCAGTATCTGACACTCACCAACGTCACTCCAACATATCGGTGATCTGCACTTCCTGTCGTACAAAGCCTCGAATGGTGTCATTTGGATGCTCGCCTGGTAGCTGTTATTGTAAGAGAACTCCATTAAGTGCATATGGTCTTCCCAAGACCCTCCGAAGTCTAACATACACGATCGCAGCATATCCTCCAAGATCTAAATCGTGTGCTCCGACTGACCATCTGTTTGCGGATGGTAAGTAGTGTTGAACTTAAGTCGAGTGCCAAGACTCTCTTGCATGTTTCGCCAAAAATGGGATATAAATCTTGAGTCACGATCTTACACAATACTAACCGATACTCCATGTAATCTTATGATCTGTCGTATGTACATATCGGCTAGAAATTTTATGGACTGTCCAACTCTAAACGGCAAGAAATATGTCGATTTAGTGAGTCGATCCACAATAACCCATACTGCATCTTTTCCACTGGGGCTTCTTGGAAATCTTGTAACGAAATCCAGAGTGATATGTTCCACTTCTATTCGTGTATGGAAAGCGGTTGTAGCATACCAGCAGTTCTCTGATGTTCGGCCTTAACTTGCTGGCAGACTAAATATTTTGCCACAAATCGTGCAATCTCTCTCTTCATCCCATGCCACCAATAATACTGTCTCAAATCTCGGTACATCTTTGTTCCTCTCGGATGAATAGAGTATATGGAGCTATATGCTTCAGACATCAACTCATGTCTCAATTCCCCATTCGGAACATATAGGCAATTTTCGCACCTTAATATCCCATCCTCATGGATTCGAAGTCCCGTCTGCATGCCAGCTTCGGACTTCTCCTTAATTCTTCGAAATCTAGCATCTGTGGGTAATACCGCCTTAATTCTCTCTACTAGTGATGACTTAACTTCAAGATTTGCCAATAAGATACTTTATCTAGGCAAAATAATCTCTATCTTAAGCTCCTATAGATCCTCTAATAGCTGGGGCTATATCATCAAGAAATAAGTTGTGGGCTTCCTGCTGAGTGCGTCTGCTACGACATTCGCCTTGTCCGGATGGTACTGCAGATCTATATCAAAGTCGACCATCAACTCAAGCCAACGTCTCTGTCTCATATTGAGCTCTTTCTGAGTATATACATACTTCAGACTCTTGTGATCAGTAAAGATTTCTACCTTCTCTCCATAAAGATAGTGCCTTTATATCTTTAGTGCAAATATTACTACAACTAGCTCAAGATCGTGCGTCGGGTAGTTCTTCTCATGGACCTTCAGCTATCTCGATGCACAAGCGATAACTTTGCCATATTGTATCAAAACACATCCTATTCCACTACCTGACGCATCACTATAAACAACAAAGCCTCCCGATCCTGAAGGAAGAGTCAAGACCGGTGTTGTTGTTAATCGTCTCTTTAACTCTTCAAAGGCCTTCAGACAATTTTTTGTCCATGCAAACTCTTGATCCTTACATGTCAACCACGTCATTGGCTCCGCAATCCTTGAGAAATTTATTACGAACCTCCGGTAGTATCCAGCAAGTCCGAGAAAACTTCTCACTTCCGTAACTGATGTAGGTGTAGGCCAAGTTTCTATTGCAGCAACCTTCTCTGGATCAACTGAAAGTCCTTCTCCTGAGATGATATATTCCAAGAAAGGTAACTTATCCATACAAAACTCATATTTACTGAGCTTAGCACATAGCTTCTCCTGTCTCAGCGTCTCTAGCATGATTCTAAGATGCTCCTCGTGCTCTTCATGGCTCTTGGAATATATTAAGATGTCATCAATAAACATAACCACGAACTTGTCCAAGTACTGATAAAAAAACTCTGTTCATCAAACTCATGAACACAGCTGGCACGTTGGTTAAACCAAACGGCATAACTAAGAACTCATAGTGTCCATACTTGGTCCTGAAGGCTGTCTTCGGTATATCCTCCTTCCTCACTCTAATCTGGTGATAATCAGACCTAAGATCAATCTTTGAGAATATCCTAGCACCACTCAACTGATCGAATAAGTCATCAATACATGGCAAGGGATACCAGTTCTTAATGGTTATAGCGTTCAGTGCCCTGTAGTCAATACACAGGCGTACCGTCCCATCCTTCTTCGGCACAAATAATATCGTGCTCCTCATGGTGAAACACTGGGTCGAATAAAACCCTTCTCCTGAAGATCATCAACTTGCTCCTTCAATTCTACCAACTCCTTAGGTGCTAGCCGGTACACTGATGAAGTGATAGGCTCTGCTCCTGGAGTCAAGTCTATTGTGAATTCTATTTCCCGATCAGGTGGTAAACCTGGAAGATCATCGGGGAATACATCCACAAGATCTGATATAACTCTTGCGTAACCTGTCTTCCCTTCTACAGATAGTACCCTAAGAGTAGGCTGAACACCTTGCTCTATGGCTCCTCGAAGAAACTCAAACTCTGGATGTCCAGGCGGTCTAAATATAACCCGTCCAATCCGGCAATCTAGGGTCACATGGTACTGACTCAACAAGTCCATACCAAGTACAACATCATAATCCGGCATAGAAAAGATCAGAAACTGAGCTCGCATCTCTCTTCCACATACTACTACGAACAAGATCTACAGATGTCACTAACTAGGATAATTTCACCTCCTGTAAGAATTCTCTTAGTCTTCGGAAGGGGTGCGGTAGGTACTCTATGGTGGCTACGAAGCTAGCAGCTATGAATGAATACGATACTCTAGAATCAAATAAAGCTACAGCAGGTAACGAAGCTACTAATATAGTATATGCTATGACCTCTCCTGCAGTAGCTTCCTCCTCAATAGCCAATGTAAATGTCTGTCCTCATCCCTGAGCTGGACCTCTCTACTGACGAGCCTGCTGGAATAGTGCTGCCTGTGGTACCAAAGGTGGTCTGACTCCTCTAACTCCCGTCTGTGGTACTCCCAATGCTGGATAAGCTGGCCTCAATGCTGGTAAAGCTGGTCGATCTACCATTGGTACTCCCTCTCAGCGCTCAGAACAGTCATTGGCTGGATGTTGGTTTGATCTGCAAATCAAGCATAGTCCCAACTTGCGTCTGTACTCCCTCTCAATATGGCCTACCTTGCCACAGTAGTGACAAGTATGAAGGGATAGGACTCTTGGTGTTGCTCTCTGAGGTAGATTCCTCTGGGGTCGCTTTGCAGACTCCCTGTATGGTGCTCTGGATGGTGCTGATGTGAATGGTCTCTTCAGGCTGGACTCTCTCCTGGTAATGTGCTCCATGCGTCGTGCTGCAGCAAGGACGTCTGTGTATGATGTAGGTGCAACAGATCAATCTCTGGAGCTCAAACCTAAGTCTGTCGAAGAACTTCTCTGCCTTCTCTTCTTCTGTCAGAATTAGGGTAGGGACAAAGTGACTCAGTCGAATGAACTCTGCATTGTACTCTTCCACCGTCATATTGCCTTGAACGAGGTGGTTGAACTTGTCTCGAAGTTCTAATCGAGCAATAGCTGGAATATACATCTCCTGGAAGAGTCTAGAGAAGTATTCCTAAGTGACTCGGTCATGTTCGAGCTGCCTCTTTTCAGATAGCCACCAATGGTGTGCATTGTCCGTCAACTGCATCCTGACGGCAGTCATCCATCGCTCTTTTGGAAGCTCAACTGCTTCCAGCTGGTGTTGTGTGTTTGTGAGCCACTTATGAACTTCAGTGTGCTCCTTCTTGCCAGAAAAGGTACGGGGCTTCAGTTGGCAAAAATTAGTGATAGATCCCGTCGATGGTCGCCAAGCTAGTGGGTTTGTCTACTCCAGTGCGGTTACTAGGTTGTTCCTTAAATTCTCTGTCTCGTGATGCTGAGCCTCTTGTTGAACCTGTTGTTAGACTTGCATCATTGCTTAGAATATTTGAAATATCTGATGCCCGTCCATAGCTTGCCCTGGTGGAATAACAGGCATTGGTGGAGTGAACTGCGCCGGTGGTGGGATGTTATCACGCCGAAACCTTGAGGTATGCTGGCCCGCTTGATTGCTTTGAGCTGATTGTCCTCTATCTACTAGTGTCACTACATCATCATAGGTGACCACATCACCTTGTGGTATACCTAAGGGATTTTTGTCACCGGTTCTTGGATCCATTATTCTGTATTGAAAGTAAACTATGAGAACGCATAGAGGAATCAAAACAGGATATAAATCAATAAATTAATTTAAATCCGATATAGAGATCAAGAACGATTCAAATCAAATGGATGAGATCCTATAACTTATCCTATCCTTATCGCAGGCTTGCTCGGTCCCTCAGTTGAAACTGAAGCAATTAGTCGTAGACCTGCATGGGCCACCACAAAAACTATGTCACATCCCAGTCCCAAAATACCGAGGGACTAGACACGTGGCAATGGCCAACAGCACACTCTAATGGGAAAACCCAATTTTATGGACCCATCAAGGTGTACTTAAGCTATAAAACAACAATAAAGGTCTAGCATGTCATATTCTAATCTCATCCATGGAAGATAAATATGATCAATATCAGCATAATAAAATATAAACCAACATCAAGTCTCAATAAAGTATCTCGGGGAACAACCCGATAATAAGTCTGATACAATAATTCAATAGACAAAAAATAAAAGGGTCCAACAACAGCAAAGACTGAGTATAGATAAAGCAGATACTCAGTAGAAATTCTCGGCGATCGCCTCGTCATCGGGTATCGGTATTGCTCCTGCTTCTGCTTTTGCTCCTATCCCGTATACCCCGGGATAGATCTCCCCAACTATACCCGGTTCCCGATTCCATGTCCTCAGGGGACATAGCAAGGTAAAAAATAACTCAAGCCAAAATAAATGCAGTACAATAATAAATGAATCAATAAGGAGAACTATATAACCAGCTATGTGATATGCAAGTGAGAGCATCACTAGTACTCAAGCTGAGACTACTACAAGCTCTGTGTCAGGGAGCCGGTAGCAGTAATATCACGTAATGTGCCTAGCTCTGATGTAGAGTCTACGGCTTCACAATAATATATATATATATATATATATATATATATATATATATATATATATATATATATATATATAATCAGCCTATAGCCTGTGTGTCTCTCCCCACCCAATGTAATCACACGTCTCATGTTCACGACGTCTTATGTCGATAACACACAAGATCATATCTAATGCAGCAAGTCATAATGATAGCTATGCATATATATAAAGTCTATGTCACGAATCCTATAGCCTATACAGAATCACCATGAATGACTCAGGAAGATTCCGTCTCATAAATAGTGACAGGTGTCCTATGGTATGATGTACTTGATAATGCAAGCACAAAAATGTATAAGGTCGCGGTATCAATCTCTAGGTGACGTTACACAACTCCGCGTACGGCGTTGATACCCGAATCTTATTCGGTCGCTAAGCAATGTCACACAATCCTAGGTTGAACAGATATATCATATAAATAAATCAAGAAAATAATATGAAGCAAGTACTGTAAGATTGGCAATGTACACTTGCCTGGGGTTTGGTTTTCAACTGTTGCTTCGGTATCCGAGGGATCTTCAAGTACTCCTTCGGTTACTGAAATAATCATTACCATCATGCTCAGAAGATATAAAATATCTATGATTGCCTATCCATAAGTCCAATTTGGACAAAGGGGCAAACTTGACAGTTTCTGGTTAAAGCGGGGTCCACATGTGGCCCAACTCGCACCGAAAAATGTGCCAGAGACAAAGTTTTCCAAATTTGCCAAACTTAGTGTCTACAAGTCCAGAACGATGATACGAATCCAATGGAATGTACAGAACTGGATTCCGATGAGCCGATCACAAAATCGTCCGTCAAGTGGAGTCGTGGGACCCACGATACGGGATTTTGTCAACATTTTCAGAATCGAACCAAACTTGGGTCACAGGACCAACAAAATGCTACAAATTCAATGGCGTAAGTTTCGTTTCCAAATGAAGAGCACACACGAAGTTACAATGAGTTTCAGAATAGGACCGATACGGGACAATTTTGACGAATACGCGTTAATTCTGGTATGCACGCGCATCTAAATCAACTTTCCCGAAATCACATACGTTCGTATTGACGGTGCACACCTTTCGATAAAATTCACACATGACCAAGTCGCCTCGTTTAGCGGGGCGCACTCAGTTCGAAAAAATTTGGGTTTTTAAAGACCAAGTTTTTTGGTCAATTTTACCCGCAAAATAATTACAAACTATAACAGCATAAATTAAACTAATACAGGGTTTTAAAACTAGGTTATATGGTCTAAATTACTGTTCAAGTGAAATTTGAATTTATTAAATAGGTTGCACACAAAACGGTCGTAAACTTGTGAGTTCGGGATAATTTTTGAATTTTCAGAAATATGGGCTATTTTTTCTATTTTTGCGTCACGATTTGCGACCGACACAGGACGCGATATGCCGAACTGATTGCACGGGTTTCGAGAGGGTCATGCGGTCTACGAGTAGGATTCGACAGAATGAAATACGGATCTATGTACAGAGAGTTACGTGCACGGAAAGACGGGTACCTCGATGACGTATGTTGTTTGTGACAGGATGGTGCGACGACGTTTGCTGAGGCTGCTGCGCTGCTCGGGGAGGGTATCCACGGCGGGGCTCTGCAGCGGGGGCTCGGGGTTAGCCGAAGGAGTCACCGGAGGGGAGTGATCGTGATGGCGGTGGCGGTGGCGGTGGTAAAATAGTGGTGGTAGCAGTGGTGGGGATCGGCTCTAGGTCTAGGGTTTTATAGGGAGGGCCGTGGTGGCGGTTACTGGAAGGGGGACCGGAGGAGTCGTCGGTGTTGAGGGAAGACGAATCCGAGGGGTCGACGATTGGACGGAGGCTGTGGCGGAGGGGAAACGAACGGGCGGCGGGTCATCGGGGGATTTCGGTTACTGTAGAAAAAGGGTCGGGTCGGGTTAGCGGGTCGGGTCGGGTTCAGATCCGATCCAATAGGGTTGGTCCGGTTCGGTTTATTTAGGCTCTGTTTGGTTCGGTTCATGATTTGGTTTAATACGGCTTATTTTAAAATACTGTTTTTAGCTATAAAAAAATAGTTTTTTGGTCCAATAAATTCCATAAAAATTATACTATGTCTAATTATTTATTTTACACTCAAAAATATTATTTTTATAATATTTTAATATTTAATAAAATAACAAAATTTATTTAATACCAGAAAACATTTATTTAATTTGTTAAAAAATCCAGAAAATTTTTGAAAATTTATTTTTAAATTCAAAAAAATCCTGGTGGTTACATAGTTCCATCTTATGGAGAATGACTTTTTTGTGTTCCATTGAGCTCATCCGCCCCCCATGCTCCTTTGATGAATATTGCTTGATGGGTTGCATGTTATATCCATTGACTACATTGTAGTTTATATTTCAATTATTGTGAACCAAATGCAACGAATTAGTTTCTATTACTTTTCTGATACCTAGTGTAACATGTGTTTTGGGATTCAGGAAGCACTAACATAAGCAAGCTTCCTACTATTATTATCTTATAATCTTGTATGTGACTGTCATTTAAGAACTTGTTCCCCAAATCCTGATTTTAACTTGTTTCATAATGTTGCATGCAGGTTTCCAGTTGCCACTATTCAAATATCCATCATTCGATTAAAGAACTAACTTTTGGAATCATCTTTCTTTCATTTAAATAAATTTGTAAACATATTATCTTTTAAATTTGTAAACAAATTTAACTTTTGGGATATGTTATTGGTTGTTTAAGTTATGTTAAGTTGACAGCTTTGGTTAATTGAATAGCCCTTTCGGATGTTGATTCATACAATGTATAAAACTTATTGCACCATTTATTATGTGTTTTTAATGTTCAGTTGATGAATCTTCGTAATTTTGCTTCAAAATAAAAATTGGCTACATAATTGAAATAATAATACATTGAAAGGTTAATAAAACTTTTTAAAACTAGCAACAAGAACAAAGTAAAAAAAGTTACAAATTAAATTTAGGAACAGATGTAAACGTTTCAAAATGGCGCATAGAAATGTTTCTAAGGCATTCCAAAAATGCTTTAGAAATTGAATGTGTTTCAAAATCTAATATTAGGAGCATTTCACAAACGTCCCAAAAATAATTTAGGAACATATTATACGTGTTCCAAAATCTATGTTAGGAACTTCTGTTATCCGTTCCAAACTGATATTTGAAATGCTTTATAAATGTTTCAAATATTACGTCGTCACTTTTAGGAACAGTTTGCATATGTTCCTAAAAATATTAGGTACATAAAAGAACTGTTCCTAATTATCTATTTTGGTATAGTGATTAGAGAGTGGCCTGAGCATACTATAGAGTTGGGTAGCAAGATTTAGAGTTAGATTTTGGATTGGGATATATCTTCTAGAGAAGTTCAATATTTGACGCGAGTGGAATGGACTATGGTACTTGAATATTGGTCTGTTGAATTACTTGAAGTTGGATAGATCGTGTGATTGAAAGAAAGAGATGGTATCGAGGACTAATCAGATTGATGTTATTGTCAGACGTATGGAATTGATCGAGGAAGTTCGGATGACAAATTGAATCATAAGTTAAAATCGTATGCTTGGAAGACGTACTTGATGGTAGTACAATGCATGGGTTTGAATTGGACTAGAATTGACTTGGATTTTGATATTAGGGATGACATTAGAGATATAAAGAGAGAGAGAGAGAGAGAGAGAGAGAGAGAGAGAGAGACTATGAGAGAGAGAGATGATATTAGTTTAGCAAATACTAAAATTTATATAAACTAAAGAAAAAATGATGTTAGAAAAGAAGAAAAAACATGCATGGGCACTTCTGTTGAGGGCGGAAGAGACCATTTTATTTTTTCCCATGGGAGAGAGAGTTTCAGTTAGATCAGGGCATGACACATCCAACTACAAACCCTCGTATGCTCCTACATAGACAATACGGTAAAAATAATGGAAGATTCAACATGCCACAAGAAGACAAGGAAAATTAGCTCCATTTAAGGGTCATCGACGAGCCCACAACAAAATATTCGAAGTATTTGGCACCACTACGAGACATTTCCAACTACGAGGATGAGTCTTAGTATTATGGATAACATGCCATGGGAAAAGAGGCTGATCATTGCATCACAAAAATCCATAGGGATAGGTCGGTTCAGGATGGAGGAAACTTTCTGCCAATCAGTTGGATTCCAGCCTCAAATTGAGGTGTATGGAAGAATAGTTCGAGCATCAAAAAGTATCGACGGGGTTTGCAGCGAAGGCGACAAGTGTAATAACCCGCCCCGCTCAGTTCAGCAAGATAAAGCCTTGGTGCAACAACGATCGGACTTAGTATATGCAGTGGCTTGGTCGAAGTCCCGCTCGGCCGAGGCAAGTCTTCGTTCAAGTGGGTCGCTTTAGTGAACTCGCATCTGCCTAGCCTTCACACTTAATAAAATAGACGATACATGCTAGTCTCTAGGAGATAACTGATACATGCTAATAAAAAGAGATGAACCCACATAGCTAAGAAAATAATCTCATCTTATGTCACATTGTATAGAACATGCATATGGAAAGAAATAACTTACTGTTAGGGGTAGTATTTTCTTATGTGCTTCACTCTGTGTAAAGTAGATTTTCTTATGTACTACTCAGAATTCCTTATGCTGCTATAGTATATACTTTCACATAAGTTCAATATGTGTTACATAGATTATGCCACTGTTTGGAGCACTTTGAGTTATATGGGACATTCAGTTTAGACAGGAAAACTATCAAGTAGTCGTTACAAGTCAGAGGTAAAAACATTAAAAAAATTCGAGACCGTTAGGTCACCAAGGCAGTTCTTGGATCGAAAGCTGATAAAGATTGAAGGTTTGAGAAGAAATGGATCTGGAAGCATAGTACGTTTAGTAAAGAAATGGCTCAGAGAGCCTAGTAAAGTAGAGAAAGAGAGTTACATCATGCATGGTCACGGACAACTTATACACAAGGTATCACGACCCGCACCCGAAGAAGAAGCACGAGTACATGAGTACGTCCATCCTACGCTGCAGCATCAATGATAGAACGTTGTATAGGATATCACTAACTAACTAGCATCTCACACAATATATAATCTATCAATAATATCCCAACTCCAAGAAGGAGGACAATATGATAATAATGGTATGATAAATACTCATTCACCTCTAAAGCACGATAAGATATCAAATAAGTTTAACATAACTATGAAGTCTAAATATCAACAACATCCAATAATATCAATAATAACCAAGTCTCAATATAAGCCGGAGACAAATTCGGTACCAAAATGCTAATAAAAACTAGCTATGATAACTAGTGATTCTGACTAGACCTTCCGGCAATCACTCCTGAGTGTCAGAGCCTATGGTTGCTATCCCCTCATGTGATCCATAGTACGTGGGATACTAGTCCTCTAAGTTATCGGCTAAAAAATATATCCAATTAGGATAGAACGAGTACAACCCAATGGAAGTTTCAATAAATTAATAAAGACTATAAATTAGTAGAATAGAGGATGTTATATACAATGATAAATAATAAACTAATACAATAGCAATAGTAAAGGAAGATAGACAATGTAAGTAATAGGGTATAGCCAGTGCATATATGAAAAGAAAGAGAAGCAACTACAATATCAGGTACAAGGCAATGTAATCTATGAACTGAATATGAACTACAACATATAATGTATTTTGAAATACTATTTAGATATGTGATCGGCTTGGGAGATTCAATAATTTACACTAAGGATAAGCTAGCTCAACCATACGTGAAGTGTATGATTAGCTAGTAGTCGATGATTTAGACTACTTACTAATAGTTCTTGATCACATATCTATCTAGTACTTTCCCTGCCCTGACTGAAACGATGGATCCAACCATGACACGTTACTAGCCGATGTATCCAATGTTTAACCAATATTATCTAATGTAATCCAATACCAACAAGGAGCAATATTTGATACCATCTCGATAAATCAAGATAATATCTCATGACTGACGATCCAATAATAATATCAATCCGTGTACCATCGTATTAAGAATCAGATGTAACATTTCTAAATACTTAAATTATACTAGTAATCAAATAATGGAAACTATCAGAGAATGTACTCGCCTGAGGTCCTAAGCAAAAGAGGTGGAATAATGTCTGAACTGGTGTCACACAAACCTATATATGAATTTATATATCATTTGGTGTATTAAAAGAATATCAACTTAAATAAGCTTAAAATATGGTTTTCTAGGTCAAGACTAGATCATATTGGTCAACTATGTCATATATAGGCTCCTCTAGGCTAAACTAGGTTAATATTAGTTAGTATTAATATCATATATACTAATTAGACTCATATATATAACACATATTACCCTAGATATTATTTAATACTCATATCTAAGATTCTAACTCAATAAATTATCCTAACAATATTCTATACTTTAGTATCTTAGTACCTAGATACTTGGTATATTTATAATATCTTAGTATTCTAGTACCTTTCCTCATAACTAGGCTACTATCTAATATCATGGTATCAATACCTTGATATCTAACTATTCATGGCTAGGACACCAACACTTACCTCACTTACCCCAAGGACTAAGTATCAACATACCTACCTACCCTAACTTTCAAACACTGATACTCATAGGTACCTCATGTATCCATACTCACTCCTTCACACATGAGTGTGTAAAAGGCACTCCAAAATATGTGCACACACAAACCTTCAATACAAAATATTCTCACATGATATACACATAAACTAGTTCTACCCCCATGGTACATGGATGTACCTGTTTACCCAATACAAACTACTTGAAGACTCTCTTTTTTTTTTGTCATCCCATTGATAGTGCCTCAAGGACCTCACACACACTCACTTCCCAGCCCCCCTCTTGTATCAGGTTTCCAAGGCCCTATTCATCTTACCTCTATTGCTAAATACCTCGCACTTGCATTTACCCTTGACACTGATATCTACTCATTGGTACCACCTAATAACATGATACTAAGGTATCACCAACTCAACTAGACTTTACTCCCTGCCTTAACCATATCTAAACTCTAACCCTTATACTCAGGTTCACACTAGTAAGTTGCTGCTATAGGCCACCTTTCAACTGGAAGTTACTTGCTGCAACTGCCTGGCTATCACTTGGTACTGCACCTTAACAAAAGTCTCTACCCCCAAACCACTTGTTGCTGCTACTACAGCGGTTTCTAAGGCCTGCCAAGCTCTGGCCTGTAAGCAAAGCAGTGGCTCCCTTTTACTACTGCCCACGGACTGTGGTAATACCCACACTAATACATCTCCCCACATCGGTTACTACTTGTCTACCCATAATTCCTAACCTGGTTGTATCTTCATCATTTGCATATTGACACATGAAACCAATTGTCTATTCTAGAATACATGAGTATCATTCAACCAAATCTTACCATGATCTCACTTGGATACCCTCACATCACTGTTGTTGTCACTGATGTTACTCTACACCAAACAGTATATTAAAGTACACTGTTAAATCCTGGCACTAATTAATCCCAAGTTCACTTTCCTCATCTTCAACCACCACTGATATTTCCTTTCTCACTCCACAAATGTGCACGTGGCAGTTCTCGAGCCAATACCCAAGTGCCTGAACTGAATCCCATCACTCCCTTTCTTGGCACACTGCACAGTCTAGCACACTGGTCCTACCTCCTTCACAGCACACACACAAACACCTCCATACCTCAATGTGCACAATACACACACTCTATTGCCACCTTGCTCTTCCTCATCACTGAAACACTCTTATTAAATACTATAATACACACCTAGGTTTGGTGCATTGGTACATCTATCTATTCCTCCCCCTCAAAATACCATCAATGCTAGTGGCATCACTATAGTACTCAAATCTAGCTACAGGAAACTGCCCCTCATAACTACCCACACACCAAATCCTTAGCCCATGGTACCCTAATCTTGGCACATGAGATACACCCAACCACACCTACATAAATAACTTTATTATACTTATCTATATCTTATATACATATAAATAGTATCAAGGTATACTTAGTATCTCATACACGAGTACTAAGATAGTCCTATTCAAACATTAAAACCCATAATGATACTCAATTCCTATATCAGACACCAACTCTTCTACACAAAACTCACACTCTTATCTAATCACACAAGCACATACACAGGTATATTACTGATACATTTGAACACTTCTCAAATCAAATACACACTTACTTCACTCTACACTAACTTTCCAAATGCCCATTGCCCCTATTGCTCTCTAACCTGAGCCCCCCCCCCCCCTTTCCTTTGTGTATTGCCACACTTAGTGCTAATCGTAGTTCAATGCAACCACATACAGACAATACTCCAAACACACACTTAGCACACAATTTAGACACATACCCACTGCAACCTGAGTTTTTCCTTTCCACTGTGCACCAAATTGCACCACTAACCCATCCTCACATTATAACTGAAAACCAAGCACACACAAGCTCTATCACTCTACACAGTTTGACACAGAGGTACCTACACATCTCCCTCACCGAGCCTATGTGGCATATGTGCAGGAACTACCCTTTAAACTCTTGGACACAAGCACACAGCAACCTGCAAACTCCCCCCCATGCAATGCTAAGTCCCTGATATCATACCCTTACCTGGACACTCATGTACATAGTATTTACTCAAGGCACTTGTACTCATTTCTGCAAAATAGAATCTCTAGTACCCGAGCATCAAGGCTCTAATTGAACTAGTGCAGTCCTCAACTTACTGGCCTGAAATACCACTACCAGATCTCCAAGTCTAAAATTAGACCCCCCCCCCCTCCTTACTCTATACTCAAACAAAACTCAAATACAAACACACATCAACACCACCATAGCACATGGTACTCCTCTAATATAGGCAAATAAGTATAAATAGCACAATAGACATTCTATCATACACTTAGTGTGCCACCTCAAAGTTTTCTCTAAATGGACACAAAACCTAATGTAACTTCCTCCATAGGCCTCCTATGGAGCCAGTTCTTCTTCCTATGGGTATTTTTAAACCAAGAGAGAGTTCCTATGGGATTATTTTACCACTAAAAAATCTAAAATAATAAAGAGAAATGAGGTTTTTACCTATTAGAAGATGGATTCCCAATGTGGTTCCTCCAATGAGCATAAAAGTGAGGAATGAGCATCAATCTCTAGCCAAACTCCTCTTCCTCAAGCCTCTTGCAACCTTCAAGCTTCTATCTCTCCTTGAGGATAAAAATGAGAGGGATTGGGATTGATTTGAAGAAATTTAGGGGAGGAATGAATGCTTGTAGGGAAGAACTAAACTTATGATTTCTTCATGAACAACTAATAAAGAAGAGGGGGGCTCTCTCCTCGTAAATAGGGCCGGCCAAGGTAGGTTAGGGTTCCTCTATGCAAAATGTCCAAAATGCCCTCCAAGGGTTGTCATAAAGGGTTTAGCTAAAGAGGAATTTAATTAATGAAGGTTCAATATTAAAATGGATGAGGATTCTATTCATTCCCACTATTAACTAATTAACCAAACTAATTTATTAGGTTACTCCATTGGTCATGACAAGTCTAGTTGGGTTTAAGTCTAGTTGGTTTCATTAGAAACTAGTCTAACTAAGGGACTAATCAAGCACCATCCTCTATATTAATTAATTATATAAAAATAACCATACCAATTATTATTTAAAATTAAAAATTAAAATATTAATGACATAAATACCCATATCCTGAAAAGTGATGGTTACACAAGGTTTAAGTTAGTTCTCGAACGATTGTCGGGACATCAAGATCATGTCAGCCTAGGAGGACTATATTCTAGTCTAGGGATTCGAGAACTTGCACCGGGCTCGCTACCCGACTGCAGGGATTGTCGTCTAAACTAGTTAGTGTAATTGTGCTAGCTGAAGTACTAGCACTAAGGGATTCAGAATAATTATAGTAGAGTTTCCTACTAGCGACTACATGGATCGTCGTCTAAACCAGGCTACAGTCCAAGATGGCTTACCAGTGACCCATCATATAGATTATGTCAGCATGCTAGCGTAAATCTGCATGCAGGTAAATTAGTTGCACAAAGGAATGTTGTACGATACACTATACGCTTGTTTTCTTCTTAGACACGTTCTTGATACTTTGAGTTTATATCTTTTCATTATGTATGTTGGATATTATCGATGTACCTCCGGGGCAGATGGTAAGATAAATTTTGTTGCCCGCTGTGTGACACTTATGTATGCTTGTGACACAAGTACTCTATATCTGCTACATGCCAGGAAACTGATCCTAAGGCAATACTAGAAAGACAACATAATAACTGTGTGAATAAACAAAATGGACGTGTTGGTTTTGTAGGGTGGGTGAGAGGCCTCCCCACTAGTACATTTTAATGTACCGATACCCTACCAGATTGTCTACAGGGTGCGGGGAGTAGCTCGAATGGCATTAAGGCATGGAGTATCTTTGGCGATTTGAGGCATGCGACTGAGCAGAAGCTTTTGTATATGGGACATAATGTACGGAACAATCATCTGTGTTTCATTCTCAAGTTGTAATCCTCAGGGCATGATTCATTGTAATGAGAGAGAGAGAGGGGGGGGAAGAGAGTTTGAGAGATTGTATTCTCTGCTTCGAGCCTTTGTAACTTATATTTCATATCAATAAAGACAATTATTCTTGCATACTTATGTTGATTCAACTTTTCTATTTAGGGACCTTCTGTGCGAGTCTGTAACTTAGTATTTAAATCGACCATTTCGGTACTTGCCTTGTGTGAACGTAACTCAGGCTCGCATGGCATCACGTCCTGCAAGGACATTCGATTCAGCAGAATCAGGACGTGACATTTTGGTATCAGAGCACGGCTTTACATACTTGGTTGTCACGCCCCGTACCCACGATATCGGATATAGGTTATGAGCGCGCCCAGCCTATACCGTAATATCAGCGGTGTTCAGCTGTTCTAAACCTCAATAGTCTCTAATTGCTCACAATTATCGATTCTGGCTCAATCATATAAACTAAAGAAAAAATAAAAAAATAGCAATAAAAACAAAAATAAAAACTCGCACACGCACTCGATCACCACATCGACTATCATGCTTTAGTACATCATACATATCAATTCTGAAGACAAATTTGATAAATCACCATAATCAAATAAAATACATCTAGTACATCAAGATTTTGCCCCACTCTAAATCCTCCAAGTATCCTCAGTTGATATGAACTGGCATCTCCATGTCATAGCCTAATATATCAACATCCAGTCAGGATTAGAGTAACGTACATCCAAGGAAATGTCATATTATACACACACACAAAAAATACAGTAAAACTGAACCAGATATGAGACACTGTATGCTATAATGAGATACAACCTACAACACGTGAAAATATGGAACACAATGAACAAGAATAAACAAGACTAGACTCTATGTACAATTGAAATATTTTTTTAATATATGGTCAGTTAGGGTAATCTGGCACATCCGAAGATGAAAATCAATGATATGGTCTAGCATGATATACGTGAGGTGTATGTATATTATCAACGATAATCATGAACGATATGGGTGTGAACATACCTACTCGGTATTTCCCCTCATACGACTCTCAAAACAATATCAATACAAGAACACAAAATAATACGATAAACATGAACTAGAGTCAATCATGTGTCAAATCGTGGCGCAATATGAAAAAAATGAACTAGAGTCAATCACGTGTCAAAATCGTGGTGCAATATGAAACATGACAAGATACAAAATAAATGATGCATTTATAATGTATTGAGAAACATATGTAAGGAGTAATTGTCTTTGGTCCAATGCTTGTTGACGTTGCTCCTAAGTCCAAACCTATCATAAATACAAGACTTTAATATCAGGCTCCAACATACTTTCTGGAATTCTTATTTGGTTCAAAAAATCTCCTTTACATCAAAGAGTTTATTTTAATTCCTAATTTATAGGCCCAACCTATAAATCAATTCCCGAGGTCAAGAGCTTAAAAAAAATAAAATTCTCCTTACCCATCCTAACAGCCCAAAATATCCTAATCTTGACACAATCCCTTATTACTTAAATCCATCTCTAATTTATATTAATTATAAAAAAATCCAATAGCATGCCCAAAGACTGTTTCAACTACAAATTATTTTAATTTTAAAAGTCCAAGCCCAATGTTCTTTTGTCAGCCCAATCAGTATAAAACTAACCCTATACTCTAGTTAGACTCTATGGTTCAGTAGTTTAATTCAAAATGAATCCTCCCTTTGAGGGCTAAGTGGCTTATATAGCCACGGTCCGATTCAAATAAAGGACTAAAAAAAATCTTAAAGATTCTCTCTACATCCATATTAATTCAGTAGAATGGTGAAGGAAATATAAGATCCAATGATATAACTAGTCACAGTAATATTGCTTCTACTACTCTTCACCTATTCCCATCATTTATCAGAAAGAGAGTTCAAAGAAACTAAAGAAATAGAGAAAGAAAATTATTTGACTTTTCCATCACCAGACTAGTGGAGAGAGAGAGAGAGAGAGAGAGAGAGAAAGAGAGAGAGAAAGGAGAAAGAAAGAAAGAAAGAAAGAAAGGGGACGAGAGAAAGAGAGTCACCTACTCGGGAAGGTGACTAGGATATGGGCGGAGAAGTGGAACACTGAGCCAACAGCCAGGGTCAGAGCTGCGGGCAAAGGAGGTGGTCGAATCAAGCGGTTTGAGGTGACTTCTAGTCCCGGGAGGCAGAGGAAATAGCTGAAGCTAACTTGAGTAGATCTCAGGATAAGAAACAAGCAATTGAGACAAATCTTGCTCTCAGACGAGCTAGTCCCTGGACACGATAATAGAACACGCATCGTGTGTCATGACACACACAAGTTTTTTATCGATCGATAAATTGAACTCTGATGGTCATAAATCGATCAGACATCGATTTATACCCTCCTCTAGTTCCCTACTTTTGATGAAAGAAATTCTGCTACTAAACTAGATGATCTATCTGCTAGCCGCTTTGAGGACTTCCCATCGGTAGGAATGAGAAAGAATAGATCGGTACAGTTAATCACTACAGGTAGGCAGTGAGAAGTCTCTATTGTTCTTATTTTTATTGTGCGCCTTGTGAGAAAGTTTGGATCCGCGAAGGAAATTGCTCGGATGTTCCCCTAACCCAACCTGGGAACGGACTGGAGGGAACCGCAGCATGAGGAATGTCGGGGTATATGCAGCCGAACAATCGCAGGGGCTTCTAGCAGTGATAGCTAAACTAACCAATCACAGTACTGAAATCCCTACCGTAATAATACAGGTCGAGGCTCGATGACACTGGGTTCAGTGGAGATGCTCGAGACAATGGCGGATGATCGAATTCGGACACGACGGATCTGGATCTAGGGTTTCGGTGATGCCGCCTTGGTTGTGTAAGCTCGGCTCCACGAGATCTGGTGGGACACGACAAATCGGGGTGCAGTCGAGTAAATACACGACGGCAAAAGCATATGCTCGGTGGACACTGGATTTGGAAGCCGGATACAGGTCGAAAGCGGCTCCAGAGAGTTAGGGCTAGGTTTAGGGTTTACTTTCTATGTCAGTTGTAACTGTGTCCTCGGGGTCAGACCCGGGGATACGAGGAACTGGTATAGATTTTCTGTAGGATTTTGTTGGTTTTGAGATGGGTCGTGTTGGACACAATGAATTGGAATACTGATTGTATTTGTGGAATTGATATAATGATGTGTCAGATACATGGACACCTAGGGTCGAACCCAGAAGCTTGGACATGAATCATAACGGGCTGACACAAAAATGGTGGACACGAAATAATTTAGTCCAGACACAAAGAACTAGAGTTTGGGCGACTAATTTGAGTTTGGGCTAGCTTGGGCTTAAGATTATTTGGAACGAATTCTTTGGAAAATTTGGGGTATTTATAGGGTTAAAAAAACTTGGGCCCCAAGTTTGGGTCCAAGATCACATGGGTAGTTAATCTAGACCTGTTAATTAACTAGGTTCAGTCCTTAATTAACTTTGGGAATTTCTAGAAGAAGTTAGTTATAACTAACTACCTATGTTAACCACATGCTAATTAATAATCTAGAAGCTTCCCGTTCTAAGTCCATAACAAGCCTATATTATTTCTTCTGATATTAAAGCCCAGGTCCGTTCTTCCAAGATTCAAACTTCTAAAAGAAACGAAGAGAAGCATTTAATTGGAAAGGAAAGCAGGAAACTTGTGAGAGAATTGTCTTAAAGCTGATGTTATTTCTCTCAAATCCGAGAACGAGAAAGCTTAGTTGGGGAAAAGTTCACCTTAGGAGAACGTACGACTTCCAGAACTTTCTTAATAATTATTTATTAGTCTAATATCCTTTATAATTCTAAAATGTTAAACTCTTTTAAATAATACCTAATGTTATCAATAATCAAAAACTCAATAGTAAGGTTTATACTAATGATAAATAGTTATGGAAACTAAATTTAGATTTGAATATCAGGATTTGGTAGTTAGATTGGCCCTTATCGATTCTCTTTAGCTTCAAGTTGTGTTCGTGATCGATGTCATTGACGCTCTCTCTCAATGTTCTACGGGATATTTCATACAATAAGTCTAGATACTTTATAAATTTTATGCGAGTATTTTAGTTGACCAGGGATGGCTTTGGAGAAGGCCTTGTTGGCTGAGTTGTGTTAAGCATTACATATTTAGACTTGTGTTGGTTTTAACAAGTTAAGTGCGGGATCAAAATATTTTTGGATGTAAATTTGTTCGGTTTGTTGGATGTTGGATAGATATCGATATAGGTGATGTCAAAAAATGATATCTTCGATGCAAAATAGAAGGAACGTGCTTGGATTTTGAGGAATAAATCGTTTGGATGTCCATGTGGACGGTACAAATTTGATTTTAAGGATTTGCCTAATAGCTTGAACTCTGAGTGGTGTACTGGGCAACCTTGGAGACGTTCGACGGTTCGAGGATTTTAGGGGTAGCAATGAGTCTATCAGCAACAAACGAGATAGTACAAAGACTTAGAATGAATATTTCTTAGTTAATAGTGAATTCGAAGTATCTCGTATGAGATGGGCTTGGATGATTGAGGATAAGTTTTGCAAGAGTGAGATAATAGCGAATAAGGATTCGAAAATGGATAACTTAGTCGAGGAAATTGATATGGATCATATAGAAAAGTATGGTTGGAATTGAATGCAATTGAGCTTCGGATCGAGTAAGAAAGAATTGGGCGATAACACAATTGGAAGATAGCAATTTGGAAGTTTGATTTAAAGATACAAAAATGACTGTGGATTCGAGATGGTATCGCTTGATGGCTTGAGTTAGAAGTATAACTGATCGATCTTGAAATTTGATAGATGTATATTGTATCGATGCTCGGCGGATGCTCGACGGATAGTATAGATTGATACGATTGAAGAATCATGTTGCTCGGGGAATGGATATACACAATATCAGATTTAATTTTGAATTTGGACAAGTCAATCTTGAATCTAATTCGGAAGAAAGCCTGGGATAAAACATAAATAATATTACGCAAAGGAATAATTTTATGGTTGTGAAAATATACTTGACGATATCAAAGTGTATCGAAGATAAACAGACTTTGGCTTGAATATTTTCTAGTCGGGTGATTGATAGGTATGTTATCAATTTTATTTGTGAACTTGGTTGTCTTGACGAATACTAGATTATAGACTAATGGGTGATCGAACAATAACGTTGAAGTTTTGAACGACTTATCTAGGCGAATGTTGATCATGACATGAATGGTTATTAGATGAACTGGATTTGATGGATGTTGAAATTCTTAGCAATTGATCATTGACTCAATGTAACAGATATAAGTTTGACCTGGCTTAGTGAATGTGAAAATTTTGAGGAGTGATCTTTGATTCAAAGTAACGAGATTGATGGCTTAGAAAAAAAAATAGAATAAATTATAACTTAGATAGAATGAGTACGTGATAGTGAAGTGTTCGATGATTTCGAAATAACACTGACGTATAGATTGATGTTAAGATAGACTTGATTTTATAAGTAAATTGGACGTGTTTCAAGGATGAGTTAGTCTAGAACTTAGAGTAAGTCATGTTCAGTGAATTATGATTGAATATATATAGCTTATGTTGGAAGACTTAGAGTTACGATTTGAGATTAGTGATCATGACTTAGAGAAAATTGAATAAAAAGGATTCGATCGTGCATACTTAAGGATAAGGACTAAGTGAATCGCTTGGATAGATGTGTGTCGATTATAATATATCGAGGATAATGTCAGGATGCTTATACCTTAGGAATGGCTTTGCTGAACATACTCGGACCCCTTGGACTGGATGATGTGGATACTGGTAGGATGATCTATGCTCGATGTTTTAAAAATCTGAGTGAGAAAAACTTGGGTAGAATACTCCATACGATCGAATAATGGTTTGTCCCTAGGAATGGGGTGAGTGCAGTAAAATTTGATTGCATATTGAGGATGGTGATTTGATACGTGACTTTGATCTGGTGAGTTGACCTAGTGGTTAGGCAGATGTTCCAATATCGAGAGATAGTATTAGTTTGATCGACCTTAGAGAGTGGCCTAAGCAGACAATAGAGCTGGGTAGCAAGATTTAGAGATATATTTTGGATTGGGATATATGTTATGTTTGATACGAGTGGAATGGACTATGGAACTCGGATATTGGTCGGTTGAATTACGTAAAGTTGGATAAATCGTGCGATTGAAAGGAAGAGATGGTATCGAGGACTAAACAGATTGATCTTATTATCGGACGTATGGAATTGATCGAGGAAGTTGGGGTGATGAATTGAATCATAAATAAATCATGTGCTTAGAATTGACATACTTGATGGTAGTGAAATACTTGGATTTGAATTGGATTAGAATTGACTTAGATTTTGATCAACCCTGATCGAGGTAACATAATAATTTTATAAGACGAGAATACTTGGAATAATTGATCGTGTCATTATAAGGATTGATTGGAAGAATAAATAGTTAACTGATGGAACGAATGGAACTTGGAAAATTTTAATTTAATGTTACGAGAAGAATTATTGATGAGCAAGATGGATACAAAATTGATAGGTTACAAGAAAGCAGATAGATTGAGATTGTTTCTTAAGGATTGAATGGGGACAAAGTTATACTTAGTTGAATTCGGACGATGCCATCGGGATTTAAATCATGTTTGGAAGAGTGTGGTCAAATTATGCATGGTAAAAGATTTGGGTTCTGGTTGGTCGATTATTTCATAGACTTGAGAAGTTTTTGAAAGATAGAGTGAAGATTGATTCAAACGGTAACTTCAGGAGTTAGTAAAATTCCTTGACGAGAATTAAGTATCGATGGGTGATCGAATTTGGACCTTGAAGTAGTCAAGTTTAGAAGACTGACTTGGATTGAGGCTTGATGTTTTAAGGACTATTTAGATAGATTGAGGTGCAAACATTTGGTTTCAATAGGGAGATATCGAGTGATCAATTTGGATATATTTTTGATTCAGAAGAATTGAGTATTGTATTCGGGTGGGTTCGCCCTAGTATTGCATACGGGACATAATGTATGGAACAACCATCTATTGTATCATTCTCAAGTTGTAAGCCTTGGGGCATGATTCATTGTAATGAGAGGGAGAGAGAGAGAGACAGAGTTTTAGCGATTGTATTCTCGACTTTGAGCATTTGTAACTTATATTTTACATCAATAAAGAGAATTATCTTTGCATACTTGTGTTGATTCAACTTTTCTGTTTGGGGACTTATGTGCGACTCTGTAACTTAGTATTTAAATTGGTTGTTTTGGTACTTATCTTGTGTGAGCATAACTTAGGCTCGCACGATATCACGTCCTATAAGGACGTTAGATTTAGCGGAACTGGGGTGTGACAACAAGAGGATCGATGATGAACTTAGACTCAAACATAGCCAAAATAGCATCATTGATATACCATGGTACATCGATGTATAATGGTATTTGGGTGTTTGGTTCTAGAACCTATTTTGAAGGTCTAGTTGTATACCGACGATATATTGGCTTTAAACCGTCTATTAGATTTGGTTCAGGCATGTTGTCGCTCCCGATTCCAACGAATCAACAAGCTTCATCACACGTGATGTCGTACAAGTTGCGCTTGTAAAAGGCATATCATGTGCATTTTGAAATATTATTGTTTTATAGAAGTTTGTAGCAGATTAAAATAGAGAAATTGAATAATCACATGACATAGAAGAAATAAGTCTTTATTTATAATTTATAATAAGTACATAGGCTCTAAAACAGCTGAGTAAAATGGTGTTGATCTGGCTTACAACTTGAATAACAAAATAAGATACATCGTTGCATGCATTATACCACTTTTACTATAAATAAAATATAAACATCTTTAGCTAGAGTCTTCAAAATATGACTTGAAAGCTTCAAAAATATGGACAAGCGTCTACATGGAGGGACTAGCCTTTATTGTCTGTCACGTCCCAGTCCCAAAATACGTAGGACTAGGACACGTAAGCATGCCAGCCGCATGGATATGGCAACTCCAATATATGGAAACCAAATCCATACGTACGCTGTATTATGAATATCAAATCCACAAGTGGTAAAAATGTAATACAAGTCACAGGGTAAAATCTAAATCTCATCCACCAAAATTATATAGAAATAAATAACCAGTATCTATGAAACTAGATCTCAATAAGAAGGATCTAAAGATAATAGTTGGGTGGAAACAAATCCACTACCAACTCAAATGAGAAAAGTAAATACAATATAAGTACAACTCACTCAAACAATATAAGTACCAGCTACCAATCACGGCTCGAAGGGAAGACATCCACGAAGCTTCTATATCCTTCCAATCTGCGCTCCTGCAAATACTCAAGAACAGGTACACCTGGCAGCGGACCAGGTCCTCAGAGGGACATAACAAGTATACTTAAACACATGCCAATAAAGTACTGAAATAAATATCCAATGGGTCGCCTAACCGTCTAAAGTGAATGCAGTTAAGAACAACTTTCCCCACAAGTGAGCTATCTGGCTGAAAACCTGGGATTTGGCATGGTTCTCTATTGGAGATCCAGGGGCCTACAAAGGCACGACGACTTTCGAAACCCCGGAGGCCCGCCTGATAATAATATAATATATAGTGGTCATCACCACCCGTATCTCCAGCGGAGAATCTGGGCGCACAATAGAAAAAAGTGTAAAGGAGCTCAAATGCGGTACTTGTTGTTCTCCCCACCCCATGCTCTAAGCATATCACATCCATGACACGATTTGGTCCATAGCCTATTCTTAGTACCTAGCCCAATCCTGCAACCAGACAAGGACAAGGATGGGACCACCGTACTACAATAGACTATGTCCATAGACCTCTAATAACTGCTAAGTCTTCTAGCATGCAAAGTTTCTAACAGCAGTTATTCCTAACGCACGCCCCATACGTACCGATGATCAGTCAATACGTGCATCCGTGATCTATATGAGACTCATAACTCGTGTAAAAATATGTGTCACAGTCAAATAAAATCTAATGGTGCTACATGATAATGGGGTAGTCTCATGAACAAGGTCAATGCAATACATAAATAAAAACATAACGCGACAACACCGTCGCGCGCATTTTGTATAACAGTTAAAATATATGAACTAAGGACAGAAAATAAAGATGCATGCAACATATGGAGTATAAATAACAGTACAATGGCAAGGTATACTTGCCTGGCAAGGAAGCTGCAATGTACCAATAACCTGCTCCAGAAATCGCGCAGAACAATCCAATATCCTATGTACACATAAATATAATATAATAGAATCATTAGTCATTACACTAGCACATACTCAACCATATTTACACTGGAATCAGGGGGTATACTAGGGGTAACACTAGTCATCTAACACGGTTAATTACGCATTAAATTACGCGGGTGTCGCGTCTTCAAGTACTGTACGAAATCAGTCAGTCAACTGACAGGTGTCTATGCCGGTACGTTAGTGTACGCAAGGCAGACAAATTCACAAGTTCTTAGGGTCAACATGGTCAAGGTAAGTATGGGATAGTCCACGATATCCTAGGGTCATACAGTCTGAATATTTAGTCATAATTATCAATTAGCATTTACTTACATATATATTCATATAACTATATAATAATATAACCATTAATTTATTTTAATTTATTTAATTCTGGAATAATTACTCTAAAATCCTATTTTAATCTTATTATTCTGATTTTTATGTTAATTCCTAAATTTTGTCCAAAGAAACTGAATTTTATCAACTCGAGACTCATGGCACGCAAATCGAGGCGATCTGTTGACCAAAAAGTCAACCGATACAAACTCGACTTTCATGCATGATTTCCTGTAGATTTTAGCATAAAAAATATACTGAAATTTATGGCTCGTCTGAATTCAAATTCGTTTGAGAATTATGGCACATACAAATTTTGTATTGTGCACCGATGGTTAAATCTAACCTAGAAGTTCTACAGAATTAACAGTATATAAATACTTCGAAATAAATTCTGGGAAAAATATATGTCGATGATCTTGACATTAGCTTTCCGAAACTTTAAACGGTTCGTGATTCTGATTCCTGGTTCTCCCGAAATCGCGAAAACATCAAAACACGTCTATTTTTAGACATGCTATGCTCTACGAATTTTCCAGAATTTAATACTAATAATTTAGAAAAACAATTTATATCATCAGAAAGCTAACCTCATTATCGTTCTAACAAAAAAAATTGGAGCGTGTTTGGAGTCCGGAGCTAGGAGATATCGTCTTTTTAATTCGTCATAACTAGTAGAAAATGTGGCTGAATTTATGACGAATTTTGAATATTTTTGGACGAAAAAGAGAGGAATTTGGGAAAGAAAAATATGAAGGATGAGGTATATATAATGGTGGACACTACTTAATTAAATAAGAATAGGATTGGTTAATTTGGATAGGATTATGATGAATTTAAATAAGGATAGGATATGCATGAAGTTGATTTCCTAGTAGGTTCAGGATTTGAATTAATTTAAAATAGAGTTTGAATTTATCTCAATAATTTATAATCTTAAATATAATTAAAGATAATACAAATAATTTATAAAATCTTATTAATATCTATTAACACTAAATTAGTATCTATCTAATATTAAGACTATATATATCCAAATAAATCCTAAATAATTTTAAAATCTAAATAAATTTCTTAAAATTCTAAATAAATTACAAAAAATATAATTAAATATTTTAAACTAAAATAAATATTTGGTAGGAACGACATGCAAGTATGGTAGTATAGTAAATCATAGAAGTCCTAGAAATTTATGTTTTCTAAGTTTTAATTACCAAAAAAATTCTAGAAAAATCTCCAAAAATCTAAAATAACCTAAAATAATTCTAAATGAATATTTATATAAGTAAATATATCAAGAAATTTATTTTCTAATTAACTAAGAGCATATTCTAAATAAATTCAACATATATAATAAATATAATAATAGAAAATATACACAAAATACCTATTTTGGGTGAGGGAGTTTACATTGTCTCTACGCGTCTCCTTGGTTTCTAGTACCTGTGGAAACGTGGGTCAGGTCATTTAAAATGCACTAGTGAGTGGCGAATTAACCCAAATCACCAAAATTAATAAAGTAATCATGTGAAAGCATACAATATTATTAGTGATCTTTCTATCTTCTCCTTAGGTCAATTAACAATTCATTAGACAAAAATATAAGAACATAATATTTATTACGAAATGGTGATTCTTACCAATGGTTGATCGTCCTTTCCTACAAATGAGGCTTACCATGTTCTTCCTTGCATAAGATATTATTAGCTATGCAACTTGTATATAATGAAGGCGACTGACACCACAAGTCATCTTGGACTATAGCATGTTAGAAGAAGATCCTTTCAGCTGGGTAAAGTTCTCAAATTAATCGTTCTACTACGTCCGCATAGTTATCCCTATTCCTCCTAGGTTGTTCAGTGGCAGCAACAACCGTCTGAGAAACCAAATATTGTGCACAAGTTGCCTATGACCATGCATTCCTATGAAACTTAGTAATTAAAATAAAGCATTCAAGATAATATAAAACTTGATATAACTATGCAACATATTATTATTGTGTATTATGCCATGCCCTGATCTCCCGCAGGTAATCGGTCATCCCCGCTAGACACGAATTATCGCGCTAGCGCTCCCGCGGAATAATCTTTACTATCTGGACGTGATACCACATGAGCGTAAGCTGCGCCCGTGCAAGTCCATGATTCGAACAGGCGGTAAGATGTATAAGCCACAGAGTCGCACAGATAGTTCGAGTACAGCAGAATAAGAAACGAACAGTCGATTGGTAACAAGTTCATAGAGTCGTCAATACCGGAAGCATTGTATAACACAAGTATAGAAGTAAAACAAGCTATTTATTGATATTGAATAAGTATTATAAGCGGCGTTAGGCCGATATTATAAGTCGCTCAAGTCTCTCTCTCTCTGAAATAATAAAGGCGTGCCAAGTGGCTACAATTATAGAATGATACATAGGCGATGTTCCAATATTATGTCTTGTATATGTGCTTCAATTTCGAATGTAACGTTCCAAGGATCCATAGCAAACTCCATGCCTTAGCTCACACGAAGGAGGTTTCCACACTGAACGAGGTTCTCCCGCACCCTGCAAGCAATCTGGTAGGTTATCAGTATATGAATGCACTGGTGGGTAGGCTTCTCACCCGCTCAATAAATCTAAATACATTATATAGGTTTCGTGCACCATCTATTAAGTTATCTTTCTAGTCTTGCCTTAGGATCAGTTTTATGGCATAATAAAAAGCCTAACTCGTGTGGCGGTGTACCATGCGATATAAAAAAATACGGCAAGACTTACCAACTTACCATTCGTCCTTTCCTTTCTAAGGCAAACCAAGTTAAACCAAGCACGAGCATATATACAATAAAATCTAGGGGCAATTGCATAAGCAAACACAAGTATCGTGAGTGAGGTTCTATTTTAGGTGCACGAGTTATACGGATTGTCCAGAAGTGTTGCAGAAGATGTTCAAGGGTTCAAATATGTACAAGTGTGTTATACTCGTATTCGTTCAGGTATTTCTGATTACTGGATGTGATGCAATGACTCTCACGCTGATTGCCGCTTAGCGATAATGACTTATCTATATGAACATGAGTCGCTGGCATAGCCATAAAGGACGAGTTATAGTCATTGACGATGATGATATGCAACGAAAGTATACGGTGCGCTATAAGCCATCCAGTCTAGCACACGAGACTATCAGTCTTAGAGCGAGAATGGCGCAGCGTGAAGCACACACGCCATCCTGCTCCACAGGATTAAGACTGCATGAGCTCCATCAAGATCGGATCGGATCGGATCGGCCCCGGTGCCCCGGAGAATATCCAGTGCATTACAAAGGGTCTAAGGGGTAGCGCGCAAATGTGAAGCCGTATAGGATTTCGAGCGACATGATCTAGGGAACGAGCAGTATAAACAAGTGAGCAGTATATTACAAAGGGTCCATAATAATCTACTCGAGGCATAGCGGGGTCTACTTGCACGAAGCAAAGTTAGTATGTGAGGGTCCATATAAGCCAAGTTTTATTTCTATGTTCTAACACAAGCAATATAAGATGGGATTATTCCCTTAGCTAGGTGTGTTGCATTCTTTATTAGCATGTAGGGGTGATTCACCTAGTGACTAGCATGTATCGTCCATATTTTAAGTGTGCTGGCTAAGTAAAGACAAGTTCATCATAGCCACCCACCTTAGCGATAATTTGTCTCGGTCGAGCGATACTCTGAGCGAGCCTTTGAAAGTCTAAGTCTGAACTCCTAAAGGGCCAAGTTTGAAAATTATTTGCCTCAAATGAGTCTTCTCGCTGAGCAAAGCGGATCGGGTCGTTGCACTTGCGCCTTTTGAATCGGTTGTCCGCTTGAACAGAACAGATTATTACATTACACACCACTCAGAAAAAGTCTCGTCCTCGAGACTCCCTAAGCGCAAACTATTCTATCGTAAACTATCGAATCTATCTCAATCATAACAATCGGTACCACTAGATCCGTTCGAACACAATTTTCTACTCGTTTCTTATACCATGTCGCGTGTATACTGTGTATGTCTCATTGAATGACTCTATCATTCAATCCAAGATCTGACTCGATCTCAACTGTGCCTTAGCGCGGAATATATATCGCTTAACACGGGGTATGGTATGATCCATCTTGAATGATGATCTAAGGTTGAGGCAAACTTATCCAAGTTGTTATACTTGTCCATGCGAATCTAACATATTCACTTGCACTAGCATTCGAGATCAGCACATCATGAGTCTGGATCGTGCACATATTCAAAATGTCCCTCAAACATATGCATGTCAACCAACTTAGCGATAGCGAAGTCTTTGCACTCGAGTTCAACATATCACTGGGTCTTGGATCGTGCACACGTTCAAGACATCCCTCAAACATATGCATTCAACTAAACTTAGCGATAGTAAAATTGGACAAGCTACTTGCGATAATCTCAAGGGTTCTCGTCTTATGAATCACAAGGATACTTCCAACAGGGTCAATCAAAATCCAAGTAATTTCTATTCCAAAAATCAAGTATTGTACTACCATTAAACACGATCTATCCGATCAACCGACTAACGTCTAGGTCCTATCATACATTCCGTTTGTGTCAAACATAGCACACACTTACCGTTCCAAGTCTAACTCTAAGTCTTGCTGCCCTAGTTCTATGGCTTGTTCAGGAAATACTCTAAAGTCGGTTACACAAGTTCTTTCACTCGGTACAGGGTCGTCTGCTTAATTACTAGGTCAGCTCACAAGATCATAGATATAATTTCAAGCACACGATTCATCGTACAAATTTGTCGCACGATGCTCACCCCAATTCCTAAGGTCAAACCATTGTTCGTTTATACGAAATATTCTACCCAAGCTCGTTTCACTCAGATTTTTAAACATCGAGCACAGATCATCCTACATATATTAACACGTTCGTTGTACAGGGTTCAAGTATGTTCAGTCAAATCCATGATATATCCAAGTTGCAGGACAAGGCTAGCAATTCGTATAGTCTATCTCCTTAAGCATGTTTAGATAGAATCGATATATCCATTTCTAAGTCTAGACCACTAAGTCATGATTAAATTTTCAATCACTGATCTCAATCATAAAGTCTAAGTCGTCCAACAAGATTTATATATCCGTTCACGAAACCATCAAGCGTGTCTTATTCCAGGTTCTAGGCTAACTTATCCTTGAAATACTTTTAATTCACTTATATTCCCAAATTTGTCTTATCATGTCGAACCACAAGTCAAGATGATCCATCAGTTATCACGCTCTGGTCTTCCACAAGTTCGATCATCCTTGTTGGACGTGAGAGTACCACACTAACTCTCCCGCTGGATAATTGTCCTAATCCAGGCGTGACGCATGTACGAGCATAGAATTATGCTCGCACAAAACAAGAATATCGAACGTTATAGTTATCATCAAAACGATCGAGACACCTTATCATTTTACTTCGCTCCATCCAATATATATATATATATATATATATATATAATCCTTCAAGTCATGTCCGTTCATGCCATGATCATAATTCGTCTAGTAAAATCATCCAACTTCAATGTTACCGTTTGATAAATCCATAGTCTACTTCTGGCATTTCTCAAACAATTAAGTTCAAATATTCAAGCCAAAGTTTATCCACTTTTGAAACGTTCTATTTTATCGAGTTAGTTTGGAATAATCACCTAACATATTCCCATGAGTTCGATCATCCCCGTCGGACGTAAAATTACTACGCCGGCGCTCCCGCAGGATAATCGTTCTCGCTGGGACTGATTGTCGAGAGTTATCTCTCGAACTAGATTCAAGATCGTTCTTCTAAACTCCAGATCAATTCCATTATTGCTTATCTCTTTCATCGAACCACGTATATCCATTCTCGGGCTAAATTATATTCGAGCGATATTCTACTTAAGTTTCAATCAGTTTGATTCAATTTGAAATTGCTCGCACGATCTATCAAATTTCCACCAAGTTTCCTTGACCAAGATATTAATTTTATTATCTTGAATCCCTATTCGATATAAGCCTTATCACTTGTTCAATATCGTCTCAATCGTTCAAACCAACTATCGCACGAGACCTATGAATTCATTTGAACATTTCCAAAATAATCCGTACACCACTCAGGAATCGAGTTACCCAATCAAATCCTCAATCGTGTTCGCATCACTCGCTAGCATATTCACCAAGTCGTTCCTTAGAATTTATGTGTGATACCTAAGCGTTGTTGATAAATTATAGTCTCGTATATATCATGTTGATAGTCATCCAAGTAAACCATATCTGATTTGCATCTGCCGACATGAAATATCGTTTGAACTATTTCTAAAAATTCAAGCACGATCATCTATATTCGTCTTAGCGATAAACTGATAATGTTTATATTGATTGTCATTCTAAGTCGGACTTATCTTTTTCTGAACGATAGCCCAATCTCGCTTGCAAACTTGCTCGCACCAAAAGGTCTTGGTGTGCGATACTCAACACAACTTAGCCGAAAGGCTGTGTGCATAGCTAATCATCCGAACGATATTCTATCTCGCACACTAACCAGCTGGGTAATCACGTATAGGTATTCGGATTTGCACATAACTTATAAATTCTAGCACGAGTCTATTCCCACAAAGTCTAGCACAGGTTGAAACGATGGTCTTTGCATTCCTATCCAGTTCAAGCAATCATATCATTCACATGTAACTTTTTAAAATTATTTAGACTCATTGTATAGAATATCTCAATCGGGTCAATGAGAGAAAGTGTATGCACATAACCCACGAATGAGCTTTCAAAACTGAAAAAATTGATACGAAGTCCAAAGGCGTAAAGCCATGCTCTGACCAATATGTCACGTCTCGATCTCCCACAGGTAATCGACCGTCTCCGCTAGGTGCAAATCACCGTACTAGCTCTCCCGTGGGACGATCTTTACTATCTTGACGTGATGCCGCACAAACGTAAGCTGTGCCCGTGCAAGGCCATGATCCGAACAGGCGGTAAGATTTCTATGCCACAGAGTCGCACAGATAGTCCAGTGCAGCAGAATAAGAAACGAACAGGTGATTGGTAACAAGTTCATAGAGTCGTCAATAGTAGAAGCATTGCATAACACAAGTATAGAAGTAAAATAGGCTCTTTATTGATATTGAACAAGTATTACAAGCGGCGCTAGGCCGAGATTACAAATCGCTCAAGCCTCTCTCTCTCTCTCTCTCTCTGAAACGATAATGGCGTGCCAAGTGGCTACAATTATAGAATCATACATAGGCGATGTTCCAACATTATGACTTGTATATGTGCTTCAGTTTCGGACGCAACGTTCCAAGGCTCCAGAGCGAACTCCATGCCTTAGCTCGCACGAAGGAGGTTTCTGCACCGAACGAGGTTCTTTCGCACCCTGCAAGCAATCTGGCAGGTTACCAGTATATGAATGCACTGGTGGGGAGGCTTCTCGCCCGCCCTATAAATCCAAATACGTTATATAGGTTCCGTGCACCACCTATTAAGTTATCTTTCTAGTCTTGCCTTATGATCAGTTTTATGGCATAATGAAAAGTCTAACTCGTGTGGCGGTATACCGTACGATATAAAGGAACACGGCAAGACTTACCAACTTACCATTTGTCCTTCCCTGTCCAAGGCAAACCAAGTTAAACCAAAAATAAGCATATATATAATAAAATTCAGGGGCAATTGCATAAGCAAACACAAGTTTTATGAGCGAGGTTCTGTTTCAGGTGCACGAGTTATACGGATTATCCAGAAGTGTTACAGAAAATATTCAAGGGTTAAAATATGTACAAGTGTGTTATACTCATATCCGTTCAGGTGTTTCCGATTACTGGATGTGATGCAATGACTCGCACGCGGATTACCGCTAAGCGAGGATGACTTATCTATATGAATATGACTCGCTGGCATAGCCATAAAGGGCGAGCTATAGTTATTGACGAGGATGGTATACAATGAAAGTACATGGTGCCATCTCGTTCAGCACACGAGACTATCAGTCTTAGAGCAAGAATGGCACAGCGTGAAGTGCACACGCCATCCTGCTCCACACGATTAAGACTGCATGAGTTCCATCCAGATCGGATCATCCCCGGTGCCCCGGAGACCGTCCGTGGAACAAAATTTGAAAATCTCTCTTGTTCAATAAGTTGTCCATGACATGCAAGTCTTGGGTCTTCCAAATTCAATAGATTCACGACATGCTTAAATCTTGATTCTTGCTCTGAACGAGTATTGCTCCACGAGCTATATTTTTTGCTTCCTTAATATGATTTTTGTTCAGAGTTTAACTTGACTTGATGCAAATCCCCTAGTTCCGGAACTGCCTTGGCGACCCAACGATCCCGAATACTTACATGTCCATATTGCACAGAAGGACTATTTGATAGACTTCTAGCTAACTAGATGCATGCACGATACGGATAGCGTTACTTGATTGTGGCATAAATTTATGTGGCAAGCATTGGAACGAGACAACGAGTACAAGTTATAATGTAAGCAGGCAAGCATACATTTATATTTGAAACATAAGCATTTACGTTAGCATGGGTCTAAGGGGTAGTGCGCAAATGTGAAGCCGTATAGGGACATATCGAGCGACATGATCTAGGGAACGAGCAATGTAAACAAGTGAGCAGTGTATTACAAAGGGTCCATAATGATCTACTCGAGGCATAGCGGGGTCTACTTGCACGAAGCAAAGTTAGCATGCGAGGGCCCATATAAGCCAAGTTTTATTTTTATGTTCTAACACAAGCAATATAAGATGGGAATATTCTCTTTGCTAGGTGTGTTGTATTCTTTATTAGCATGCAGGGGATGATTCATCTAGCGACTAGCATGTATCGTCCATGTTTTAAGTGTGCTGGCTAAGCAAAGACAAGTTCATCGTAGCCACCTACCTTAGCGATAATTTTCCTCGATCGAGCGATACTCCGAGCGAGCCTTTGAAAGTCTAAGTCTGAACTCCTGAAGGGTCAAGTCTGTAAATCCTTTGTCTCAAACGATTCTTCTCGCTGAGCAAAGCGTATTGGGTCGTTGCACTTGCGCCATTTGAATCGGCTGTCCGCTTGAACGGAATGGGTCATTACATATGATGTCTTCTTCGAGCCATTACTGGTAATTTTCATACTACCAGTAGCAATATTTATTAATTAATCTATTTCTATCTAATAATAATACCATGATACATATTTTATTTGACAAGCAAGCAACATTATCATAATTCTATATTTCTATGTGACAAGCTGACAACATTAGGATTACCCTCATTTATCTTTATTCTCTTTATTAAGGTATCATTGATCGAATAACATAACAATGAACAGAAGAGAGTCATTTGCTAAGTTGTGAAGATAAGGAAAGAATAATCAAACTCACTCACTGCTAAAGAATTGTCGAGAGAAAGAAATATCTAACACTTGATCAAGTTTCACCTACGCGGTCGCATGTATTTGCACCAGCAGAAGTTCAATGTTCTTCTTCTCTCTTTCTCATAGAATTCAATATAAATGCATAAATCGATGAAGACAAGAAAAAGAATTCATTGAAAACATCCACAAAAATGTATTCATAAAACCAAGAGGGAAAGCATCAACAAGAATAAACAGTGAAAAGGTTTGAGGAAGAGACTCTCATATAGAGTTATTCTCCAAGATATTCACTACATTTGGGACTTAATTCTGAAAAAGTCAATCCAAAGAGAGGAAGGGTCTTAATTCAATATGTCCATATCAATTGATACTGATAGAATTTTCAATACAGTGTCATCAACTGGGAGAGAGGCACTACAAGCCCAAGTCAGCATATATTTTGATCTTGTGATCTAATATGTACGACCAGGATTATTGTTGGGCTAATTTAAGGGTTTTTAAATCCTATCTCCTAACTTTTCCTTTCTCCCGGAAGTAGCTACAAATAAATAGAAAGAGTTCTATTCCGTCCCTTTTAACTAGGATTTTTTTAACATGTATAAAGAGGCTAAGGAGGGGTTGTTCAGAAGAAGCTCATAAGAGAGATTCAAGGGATACAAGTCCACAAAATTCTACCAAAAAATCTGTGCTTTGCTCGTAGGCTCACTTTTTGCAATAGTCTGAAGGAAAGATCTGTTCGAGGAGTCATCTTCTTCGTTCAGGGGGATCACCACAGAGTTGGTGAGTAATTTTAATTTTAATTTTAATCTTCTTCTTTTTGAGATTTGTGAGGGATTGAACTTAGGGCAAATGGTTCAACATATTTGTAATCAATCTTGTATTATTGAGATATATAGATTAAAATTTATCTAGATGACAGTCACCGAACATATATAGTATATTTGATCTATTTTAGTGCTTGTACGAGATTGAGGTTCGTTATCTTCGAGCAGGTTATTGTCATTTTCGTAACATTTTGGCCAACAATTGGTATCAGATCTCTCAAGTTTTTAGAGAAAAAAAGATACAAACATGTCTCCGAAGAAGATGAAACACGTACAGTTACCCTCACAGGAAGAAAATGCACGTTCTGGAAACCAATGATGGAGAATCTGCTCTGGTGCAAAGATTTGCATAGTCCGTTAGAGGATGATAGCATTAAGCCATCGAAAAAAAAATTGATAATTGGAAAAGGTTGGATCAGAAGGTTGTTAATCAGAAGGCTATTGGATTTATCTGCCAATAGTTGGACGATTCGATATTTTATCATGTGTCTATGGAGAGTTAGACAAAAGCATTATGGGAGAAGTTGCATTCGTTATACAAACGGTTGACGGCTAACAACAAGACATTTCTTAGTCGTCAACTTATCAACTCGAAGTACACTGAGGGTGCCTCATTGGCATAGCATCTGAATGGCATCCAGGACATAGAAACTGTTGGCGATAAAGATGGTGATTAAGGAAGAGTTTCAGGCCTTACTACATTTGAGTTCTCTGTCAATACATTGGAAGTCGTTGGTGGTATATATGTGAGAAACTCACATGTGATGGAGTAATCACGTTGGAGGCAGTCAAAAGTAGTTTGTAGAATGAGAAGATCCGATGTAAGCAGTCAAAATCATCGTGGGAGTTCGTTCGGGTTGCTTTCTACAAGAAGGAAAGGTATCACAGTCGAGAACATAAAAGAGTTCTTGAAATCTTACGAGGGTGGATCGCAAGAAAGGCTGCTATCTTTGTGGCCAAATAGGTTATTTTAAAAGGGACTGTATGAAGCTCAAAGATAAGAAGGCTAAAGACAAGGATGATCATGTAGATTTATGGCTATGGAAGATCTCATCATCGTAGCAACCGATGTAGAGGAACTTTGTGGCACGTGTCATGACAACGATTAGGTCTTGGATACGAGGGGTGTCGTATCACGATACTCCACATAGGAGGATCTTTATGTCATATAGTAGGTTTGGATGTGTGAAGATGGGCGACTAGGAGACAGACATAATTGTGGGCATCAGTGACGTACACTTGCAACGGAGTTTGGCAAGAAGATCGTTCTTAAAGGGGTTCATCATGTACTGAATTTACACTACAACTTAGTATCTGTAGGAAAGCTGACAGATGATGGATGTCACAGTGTATTTGGGAACATAGATTGGAAGCTTACGAAGAATTTTCAATTGCTGACCTGAGAAGATATATGTTGTGGTATGTACAGGCTCAAGCCGATAAGGTGTACAGGCGGACAAAAGCATCGGATGAAGGCTCGAGAAATATTTGACAAGAGTTATAGATTATCAGGAACATGCCAAACAGAGTCTTGGAGATGATTTAGGGATAAGGAGGATTTGATTCGTCGAGACAAAACGATGAATGGAGGTGCATCACAGATTGTGGGTCAGTATGTTGATCCCATGACATTTGGTCGATCTCGAAGTAGAGATTGTTCCACGGATCCGATTTTGGTGACGGATGGTTTTCCAAAGTTTAACGGAACAACATCGATTTCAGCAGTCCGGAGCCAAGGATGAGATCAAGAAGTTTATCAAACTCAAGTTGAGACGAGTACATCTCCATTTGCACAGTTTAGGAGTTGTGGACCATCGATGGCATGCACAGTACATGATATTCTGCACATAGATAACGTGTACGGAAGAGCTTCAGTATCTAGTAGGCGGGTTCAGGAGCTTCAATCTCGAGGGAACCGCACCGTCCGAGTTGTTGGATAAACCAAGGGTGATGAAGCTCGACGGAACAGGAGCACGTTCCGGTGGAAGACAGAAGTCGGAGATAACAGCCAAGACTTACGATGAGGCTGGTGGTCAAGAATTTTGATCTTGGCCAAGTTATTGACATCGGCGATATCCTAGTTGTTAGGAATGTGCTACGCATGACAGCTAGCGTCGACGTTGTGGTCGAGGAGCTGGAGATGAAAAAAAATGCAAAGAGGTTCGGGGGATTCGAGATCATTGACGAGGAGGAGCAAAATTATATCAATGAGGCGACAAGTATGAAGTCCAATTGAGGAGCCATGGAGTCAACACCTCCCATAAGACTGGAAAAAGAGTTTGTTGGGTTTCAGCCTCGATTCGAGGTGTGTGGAAGATCAGTCTGGACGTCGAAAAGCGTTGTCGTGGGTTGCGACGAAGGCGATGGGAGGATCAGTTGCTGAACCGGGACTCAAACAGCAGAATCGGTATACCGCGCATCCAAATATCAATATACCGTTTGTTGAAATTTGGTTTAGACGTGGGTCCAAGTCAGCATATATTTTGACCGTGTGATCTAATATGGACGGACAAAATTATTGATGGACTTGGACAAAGGATTCAACATATTTATAATCAATCTTGTATTTTTTAGATATATTGATTGAAATTTATCAAAGTGACATAGTCACCGAACATACACGATGTGTTTGATTTGTTTTGGTATTTGTGAGAGATTGAGGTTCGTTATCTTCGGATAAACACGTTGTTTTTTCGGCCAACACAATCGACCTCTTTGTCATGGTCAATAAGTTTTAAATGGAACTTTTTTTTACCAAATTTACATCAACCTTTTTCTCTTTTAAGTCTCCTCTCACTAAATTATATGCATCTGTCATTGCAATATATATGGTTAGAAATCAAATACCTACCAATAAGAGGCCTGATGTCCCTTCAGACTGGCGGTGCTTATGTGGAACTATTGTAAACTCTTTTTATGAATAATGCAGTCAATCTCCATTATGATCGAAGAAGGCGAGAAAACTTTTTTATGAAGAATACTTATTTTGATTACTCAATTCCCATTATGATGAGAAACTCTTTTATGAACCATTCTTATATTGCTGCCAACACCGTCCAATGCTTCAGTTACGACCTTATAATCATTTTTGCTTCAGTGGCAGATGATCTAGTGAGAAGTAATTATTGTGTCGGTTCTTCTATAGGATTATACGAGGCATCATTTAAAGGCCCATCCAACATTCTAGATTCAAAATGTAAAAACTTATTTTATAGGATAGTAAGTTTAATTCCTAGTTCCAATTTCTAGATTTTCGATCTCATCCCACCTACCACCTATAGGTGCTAAGGATTGGATCTCCCAACTTAATTTCTAGATTATAGATTTTATTTTATTTTTTTCCACATCAATTTTTGACCGTACAATCTTTGGGACCAGAGGTGACTTTGTCATTTCATACTATTCTCATACAAACCAACACATTCTACATTTAACTTTCTTTTGAAACTTTGGGCCCAAATTGCATTGGAGTCCCAACTACTAATGATAACAACATTTGCAACTAGTTGGCATTACAATTACTCCACAAGGTACAACAGTCCATCAAACAATTGCAATTGCACTGCAAATTAATATTTTTGCAGCCATTAACTGCAAAGCTAAAAGAAAAAAGGGCAAGAGATAATGGGAATCACATCCATCCTGTTAAAGAAGTCTGAGAAAGGATGCAAAGAAGGACTAAGCAAAGGGCAAGACCCATTCCAACTTAAGTCAAATCACTCACAGACCTATAAATCACCTGCAGCCTATCTATACTACACAAACTTTAGACTGGTCAGTTGATAAGACACATTTGGATATGGTGCTAATCAATAAAAAGCTGCTACTTTAAAAAATCCAAAGGTCTTTTCAAGTTGGGTACTCGGATTTAACATTAACCTGTTCCAAGATTCTCTTCTGAACAAACTTCAAATATCAAATATAATATTCTGATCAACAAGACACTTTATAGCAATCAAACTGATTCAAACCATTCTATAAGTCCTCTTCAATGATTTTCAAGTATATGGCAACTTTTTGCATTATTAGAGAAAGTATTTATGGAAAAACAAACACAATAAAACCTACGAGAATTTTCAAGTAGAGGAAAAACAAACTCAATGATGCATGATCAATTTCAAAAACATGGAATAAGATCAAGTATAAACTAGGGAGTTGTAACATTCAAACATGGTTGCAGTGATAAATTACTAAACCGCAGTACATAGTAGAAACCAACAAAGGTTCATCATAATATAATTAGCAAACTGCCAGAGTGCTCTCTATCATTCTTAAACAAGCAGATAAATAAACAGCATCTAAGTGCATTAGACAAAAGACCAGTTCACGAACATAAAAGCCAAACAGTGGTGCGAATCCTCGTCGTTGAGGACCTTCCAGGCAACAGCCTGCTCATACGACACTGGCCTTCCCATGCTCGACACGCACACTCCACCAGGTAAATAAGTATAGCCCTAGGCAAAAAAAAAAAAATACTTAGCATGGCAATTTGATTCATTTATTTAGTCTATAGAAGAGGCTCTTGGTTTCTCTTTCACTAAACTAACCTGTTGCATTAACTTAGGGAACTCGGAGCAAAGAACCTTCCGACCACCATCATCAAGGATCTTCTCCAGGGTTATATCTTGCAGAGCGACGAGGGTGGTTTCCAACATGTCAAGGCCAGCTTGATTCGCAAAAGTGAACACAGGGGAAGCCTGCATAGTTTAGAAAGTTTTAGGTCAGGAGTAAACTACGGACTAGATATCTTAGTAAACCTATGAGACAATTCACACCTTCAGTGAGCAACACATTATCGCATCTGAATGGTGCCACAAAAGTTTCAGCAATGAATCACTTGCTTGGGAATCATCTTGAAGGAGATCCACTCCTGTATGGAACCTGAAAATATTTAAGGATGTTACAAAATTGTGCAAGACACAAGTCATACAGGTTATTATATTAGAAATGCAACCTAGTAAAACAAGGACTGCTTAAATTCATACAAACAGTTAGGTAGAGCCATATGCGAACAAGGAATAAATTTCAGGCAAGTTGGACCATTATAAGGACCACTAACTTGTCAAGAAAATATAATAAGCATTCCCTTCATAGTTGTCAAAAGATCATAACTAAACTTTCATTAAGCAAAGAAACAGATACATGGTTATTTATTCTACAAGGGCACTGCTGAGTGAAAAGTTTTTTTATAAGATTGTGAAGAAGTCAAAACTGACAAAATCATTCTTAATCTGTGTGGCATGGACAAGGAGAGGTCATGATACAGACATATATGCATGTACCTTTGGCATGTCTGTATACACTAATTTTGAATGTCATTGATTCCTACTCCCTTGCTAATAATTTATTTAATTGACCGATATAAGTAACAATATTGCAGAAAGACCTGAATACATACAAAAGAAAACATGATACCTGTAGCTACAAGAAATCCATTGTGCTAGAGTTTGGGCTTCAGGGGAACCAGGTGGATGCTTCATACCTACTTGAGTGCCCAACCGTGAAGGAGCAATTGCCATAGCAACTCTCTGCACAGAAGCCACAACACTCCTGACATATTGCCGTGCCATTGCAGCCACATTTTCGCGGAGATGATTCTCATATGTAAACTGGAATGCAATTGTCAGGACAGATCTCAGGTTGTATGCATTCGATGAAGCTTCACTTGCAGAGCGTGCTGCTGCACATGATCCGACTTCCATTGTAGATGCCAAATCCAGAGTTCGATTAGCAGCAGGTGAATCCTGCACAACCATTTAGAAGCTGGATTTACATACCTTTAAACCAAAGTTATGGACGGTTGTGAAAGATAACAATTTACTTTAATTGTGAAAATCAATCACAAAGATCATGGCATGGGTAGCTAACAGTAAAAGTCATGATGTAAACCAAGCACAAGTTAAAATGGAGGTAAGACCAAAAAACAAAAAAGGGAAACCAATGGCAATCCAAACTCAAGCATATATAAACACGTGCAAGATTCAGATTTCAAGTTCCGTGTGTAATGCCTTAAAAGATATCTGCTAGAAGAAATTCTAAATATTTGTGAAAGGAAACCTACTGTTTTAGGATCAAGCGGTATCACACGGAATCCTGAGGGTAGCAAGGGGGAATCATCAGCAAAAGATTCGTCTATAGGTGCAAATACAAGTTGGGCGCATCCATCGACTGAGTTCTCATCCACCCCACTGCATAGCTGCCTCACCAATAGAAACGACTCAGAGAAATTGTGTGCCTAGGGATAAATACATTTGAGTTGTTTTGATGTCTTTAGAAACAAACCTGTAATAAATACATGTCCCTTGACAAAACATCATCGTGATTAAATCCATGACCTTCTAGCCTGATAACCTCCAAGAACTGCATGTGGGGATATAATATTGTAAATTTAGATACAAGTAAAAAAGAGTCACAGGTGCATTTCATTATTGTCTATAAGAGAATTGTTCGATACCTCTTCATGTTCCACAGTATGAGCTAGAGGTAATATGACCTGACCTCCTAGAAAACCACTACTAGCTCTCAAACCAGGAACCACAAATGGGCCAGCTCTCAATGATGCAGCAGAATATGCATCAACACCACCGTCAGCCCACTCTGATCTGTGCTCCCGTAGGAAGCGAACCAGTAAAGCAGGTGGAACATTCTAAATAAAACAAAGTAACATATATTAGACTCAAAAAGTGTTCAAATGGTTTACAAAAGAACACCCTTTAACATCACATTTTCTTCCTTCCGAATTATTTATCCAGTCTCTTATTGAATAAGAACAGAGCAAGTTCTCTGAATTAAGATGAGAGGAAAACCTGCAATAGCATGGAGGCTTTAGCACACAAGATTCCACCTCCCATGGTAGAAAACATGGGTGTTGAGTTGGAATGCAACCCCAAAAGTTTGTTTGGTAATGAGTTTACTGCTATAGTGACATCGTCCAGACCGTCACTGCCTAACAGCGACCATCCATCATCTGTGAACCCATTCACAGCATCATTGAATCCCCTGTCGTTTATTTTAGGGAGTATCAGACCAAGCAAAATAACAATACTAAAAACCAATGAGCAGAGAGAAAAAGGCAGCAAAAGATTTACCTGCTTAATCTCTGGCTAAATGTCCTTAAGACAGCAGGTTGACGTCCCCCACTATAGGTAACTTCACCGCTCGTCTCCTGAGCAATTTGTTTAATATGCCTCAGAGCCTGGAAGAAGGTTTAAGTGAAGTCTTAACAGTGAGTTAGGAGAAGATGAAAATAGATAACACAGAAACAGGAAACAGTCCTTACAGCTATAGTCATTTTCTGAGCCAGGATTTTAGGTGATTTGTACAAGGGCCTTAGAACCTCGGGCACACTCCAAGCCTGAGCATAACAGTGTATAAAATAAATCTGTGGTGCATGGATATTACACAAAAACAAGGTGCAAATGAGAAACTCACATCCAAATCAACATGGTCAACAATGTGAATCATCGAACCACCACCATCGCAAGGGCGGATCAAATAACCACTGGGCAGCATCTCAGCTCTAACAAAATTTGGAGCAGCTGGTGCAGCTGGGCCACTGATAGAAGGAGTCAATGATCTTTCGCATATCTACATATAAGAAGAATATCATATTATAAGAAGAATGCAACTTTAAAAGCCTTTAAGACATGGTCTGATAAGAAGATCTACTTTATGGAACGAGTTATATTAAATTATAAGAATGCAGAACATGGTTTCCTTTGGATAAGTACACACTACTTTGCAGTAATAGATCCTTGATTGTTTCATCATTTACTCTACGAAGAGTCTTATGCAACTTTAAAAGCCTTAAGATATGGCCTGATAAGCACAATAAGACCGATCTGAAAATTATGTGTAACAGCAGATTAATAGGACAAATAGAATAATTTCATACCACAAGGCTGCCATCTTCTAGAGCTGAAGTGTATCTGAGTGTCCAAAAGTCCCGTGCTGATGCCAAAGTAGTCGGTGCATAAGTCTGAGAAAATGAAAGGACCTTTGATAAATATACAACAAGAAGACAATGAGACAATCCAAAGAACCAATGCACAACACAAAAGAACACAAACCTGCATGTATATGAGCTCGATATTCCCACCATTTCCAGTAGGGATAACAGTAAGCACATCAAGGGAACGACAGTCGCGATACCAAGATGGACGATCTTTGAGGAGCTCTGCGACCTAAAAGATAACACAGCATCAAACTTGTATCAGGAAACAAACACTACGTACTGAAGGAAAACTTATCCTAAACAACTCCAACTCACCTTTGTGGGTTCTAGACTCACAAGACCGCAGGCTCTTGCTGCTACACCAGTACAATTGTGCGAAACAGCAATGATTCCAATAGAATCCGGACCAGGCTACAAATGGTAATCAACAAGTTTAGTCACATCATTGAGTTCAGTTAGCACCAAAAAGAAAGAAAAGTAGAGTCCACTAAATAATCACCTTCATCCCAACCATCTGTACCCAATCGACAGCAGTTCCAGTCGCTTTGGAGAGGAACTCTGCCAGGGTCTCCTCAGCAATTGCGAGTAGACTGAAATATGAAAGGGGCTAAAATTATGAAATGAAAGAGAAATGAGGAGCACTTGTAATGAAGCAGTAAGTTTTGAGGTTCATTACCCAGCTGGGTTGTTAGCATCCCTTTGTGGATGCTGAGGTGTTGGGTTTTGCTGTTGGTGGTGCTGACCACTTGTCACTACAGACTCACAGCTTGTATCTGTAGTAGCCACAGTTGCCTGCAAAGAGGTGGCATTGTTTAGAATAATTATTGTAACCTAGAATCTTAACACCTAATAGGTCACATTAATAAAGATCGCCCTAGTGCCACTTGGCTTCTGCTAATGCAGGGTCTGGGGAGGGTGTGCGGGTAAAGCAGCCTTGTCTCCCAATGTATGGAGAGGTTGTTCCCATGACCCAGAACATGTATCCTTGAGAATGCAAGCGCCAAGCCTTACTGGTGCATCAAGCAAAACCCTCTAATAGTCCATATTCGTATTAAAGAAAACTAGGACACAGAATTCACACTAGAGAAAGATTTGGTCCTTACAGTGTGAATTTGTTGGCGCATGTAGCCATTCTCATAAACGAGATGAGACACTTGCTTCTGTAGTCGGTCATTCTCTTCCATCAACAGCTTGTTCATGGCAGTCAGCTTTCTGTTAACAGTCTGGAGACGAGAGGCTTCCTTCCTCTGCTTCTCGCGGCATCTAAACAACCATTTACCAATGGTTAGATTAACTGATATATCACTCTACGTATTTGGGAACAAAAGATCACATAAGCCAATTGATTACAATACATTATAGGCTTAATTACAACTTGACCCCCTCAACTCTCGAATATGTTCAATTTGACCCCCTCAACTTTGATAGGTGCTAACTTAATACCCTTAAAAAAAATTGTCCAAATTGCCCCTCTTTACAACTCTCTCTCCCTCCCCCTCCAGCGACCCCCCGTCCCACTCCGGCGACCCCCCCCCCCAACTCCCTCTCCGGCAACCGGAGGGAGGGTGCACAGCAGTGGCTAAATAAGTAATACAGCTCCACTGTTTTTTACTTGTACCTTTACATGTAAGAAAAAGGACAGCTTTAAAAGTTGAGATAACTCAGTTCTTGCAATCACAAACAAAGTAGTGGCTCTCAGTCTTAGCTATTTAATGAAAACACTAATATATATATATATATATATATATATATATATATATATATATATACTGAAGACCATCAGATCTTTTTTTTCATACAGAACACATAATGCAGGCAGTAAAGAGAAAGAAAAAAAAATCTTACAAAAGATGCTCTTGTGGAAAGGTACAGAAGTGCAATTGTCCAAAAGAGAGATCATTGTCAAAGACTAAAACTCAAAACTTCCTAGAATGTTGATCATCCACCATTACAATATTGGTACAAAATGGACATTATGAACATCTAGGAAGATGGGACACTTCAAAAATTAGTGCCATGTCCGTGAAACATCGTACATATACTGGACACATACAGTACAGAGCATACCAGGACACATAAAAATATGCCCCATTTCGTGCCAGTGTCTACTATGTGGTGTCTATGCAGCGTAGATAAGCACCCCTGCCCCAAACTGAACAGAAGCTGGTGTGACCAAACAGCTGTGGTTCCAAAAAAAAGTCAAGAGAAGCGTCCCAAACATGAGGGAGTACCAAACCCACCTAAATGATTATTTTCCAAAGTATTGACGAACAAAAAGTTCAAAAATACTAAAAAATAAACTGCCAAATTCATAATCATTAAGAATTCTCCAAACCATCTTTGAATTTCTATTTATTACTAGAAAAGTTGCAGAAAAGGAAAAAGTAAAAAGGAAAGGAAAGAAACTTCTAAAAAAAAGTGCCCATGTAACAACTAAAAAGTTGCAAAAACCTCATTCTGAAACTTCATTTTCCAAAAATTTAAGGAAAAAAAATCACAAGATCCAGCATCATCAGCAAGGAAGCACGGACATTACAGTGTGGTCGTTGTGTCGTGCATGTCGGTACCGTACACGTAATGGACGCGACGGAGACAACAAATGCACAAAAACACTAAAAAAAAGGTGATTGTGTCCGTGTCGCCGTGTCCATTTCGTGTCCTTGCAACAGATCATGAGGCATTAAAGAACTCTGATAAAAAAATGCACAGGTTAAAAGGGAAAATATTCATATAACTTGACAAACCAAAATTGCCAAAAACAAAATTAAAAAGTTTCTTCCTTACGTATGAACAAACAACAGAACTAGGAATACGGACACTAAACTGTCGTGTACGTGCCAGTGCCCATTTAGTGTCGTGTAGTCGTTCGTAAAACCTAGATCATCCGTCATTGGAAAACTCTGTTCTAAAAAAAATCGAACAATTTAGAAACAGAACGAAGGAAAATCTTCACATAGATCAGAAAAGGAAACAAAAAACAAAAATTACCATAAGAAATCTATCAAAAATAAGAAAATAACTCCAATTATTACCAAAAAAAATAAAAAGAAAAGAAAAGAAAGGGAAAGGAGGAAAAGCAACCTTCGATTCTGGAACCAGACTTTGATCTGCTTGGGCTCGATGTTGGAGAGGATGGGGCACTCCCTGATGAGCTGCTGCCTCCTGATGGAGCTGGGCTTGGGGCACTCGCTGTACACCCTCTCCAGCGCCTCCACCTGCTCCGGCGTGTACCGGACGTACTTCCCGGCGTCCATCCCCTGGTCCTTCAGCACCATCGCCATTTCTTCCGCAGAAAACCCTAACCCTGGAAAAATCCAAAGAGGAGAGGCGGAGGAGCTGAGAAGAAGAAACACTGGCTAGCTAGCTCCCCTTTCTTCCTCCGGCTCCGCATCAGAGACCGAACCCTAACCCTAATTCCGGCATTGAGTTGAGATTTTATGGGGGGAGCGGGACGGGGGAAATTTTTTTGGGAGGGGGTGAATTGGGAATTCTACGGATTTTGGGGGAGTGAGCTTATGCTATGGTGGTGCTGCTGGTGCTGCTGGAAGCTTTAAAAAGACGAGCGGAAGACAGCACGGGGAGAAGACCGCTGTTTGCTGCTGCTTTCCCTTTTTCCTTTCCTTTTCTTTTCTTTTTCTTCCTTTTTTTTTTATTTTTTTATATACTTAATTCTTGCTTGCTTTTCTGGGTTTTCCCACCATATATTTTTTATTTATTGCTTCAATTTTGTAAATGCTAATCTGAAATTTACTGCCTTTGGGGCACACACTCTCCCCCTACCTCTCCTTTTACCCATTTGCATCCAAGGACCTCTTACTATTTTTATGTGCAAGTAGGTATCTTTCCTTTATTCTTTTATGAACTAATTAAAGTTTAGACACTGAATTTTATACCAACTTATAGTTTAAGTTCTAGCATATCCAGTTACAAAGTTTGGATCCTAAATTGTTTTTCCGTTATACTCTTATTTCCATCATGGGTTGGTTATTGTATGTGTACTCATGTTCATGTTATAATTGAAAAAATAAAACAAAAAATAAAAAATCTAGGGTCCAAACTTTTTAATTAGACATATCATGAGTTAAACTCTAAAAACTGATATAAAATTCATGGCCTAAATGCTAAGTAGCCCTTCTTTCATTTGCAACTTGATAAACGATGTTATTGCACATTTGAATATGGTAGAGCTAAAAAGAAGAAGTCCTTTATCGTAACCCTAATTTACATCCCGCCTAAAATGGCAGATGACGAAGGGCATTGCTAAAAACATATGTATCATTGACGTGCGACTCCGTACGTCGATGTCGTGTAAGTAGACGACATCCATGATAAGTATGGGACAATACTTCAGTTGTTTTGTGCTCCATCGACTTCGACACATGTGCATGTGTTAGCCTAATGATTGCTTTGAATATTTTATTATGGTTAATCGTTATAGTTTCTTGTCTTGAAATCACTAATGGTATATCTTGATTAAAACAATTATCTTCATCCATAGTCACATTATTGAGATCCTTAGTAGAGTAGGACACATATACTCTTATCATCCACATTTTGTATTTCACGATATCTTTATTAGCATCAAATATTATACAAATACTTGTTTGTTATTATGCATATTGCTTTGCATGCCTAACTTTATTTTGTAGAAAATTAAGGTAATCCGAAGTAAGATTTGTCATAGGCATATGTCTATGTAATGACAAAATGATATAAATACTTATGTCCGTCAAAAACAAAAATCCATGAAGATACGAAAGCCTTGATCAAAAGCTATGTTGAAGATGGACAACCATGAAGAGTCAAGTAAACACATACGAAGAAGCTAATATTATTGAGAAAATGATCAATATATTCTAGTCATGTTGTATATTTTCTAGATGTGTAGACATTATGAGTTACCCTAGGTAAAGATTGTAACTTGGATATGTAAACTTAGTCTTAGACTTAGGTTAACATAACGTACAACCTAAAAACTTATAAGTTTTGCATGTATTCTAGTTTATATAGTTCTCAAGTTATAAGTTAGACATTATTTTCAAATATCAAACAACTTGTATACTTGCACTCACTTTCATCTCAATACCTCTTTACTATTTCAATCATATATGGCAAGTGCAAGTGCAAGTTTTTCATCCAGCAAATGTAAGTGCAATTTTTTGGAACCTAGGTATGCCAACGGTGTCACGTCCCGATTTCGTCTAACCGATAATCGTCCCAGGGGCGCGATGCCGTGCACGCGTAGGGCGCGCGTGCACAAGGCCTTAGGCATAAGGATAATCTTTAGATCAATGCAACAGAGTATACAAATAAGATAACACAAGGTTGAGGCATAGAAAAGTTTCTCTTTTATTTATAATGAACATCTTGTTACATTGCTTGACTCAAAAGTATAAAATGTCCCACGGGCTTACAAACTTGGACGCAAAATGAGATAGCCGATCCATACATTATGTCCCTTTACATAGCTTCAAAAACACGAAACACCTTGGGTGCGGGGAAGCACCATCGCCTTAGCGTTATTTCCGCAACGGGAGAGAGAGGAAGGCTTCAAGTTTGAGCCTCCAAAGCCTTGGCCACGACCCGCCAAGAATCCCAATAGTCCGAAGAGAGACTTCAGCTCCTCGCCGCGTTGCCTTGCGCCGGAGAACCTGCTACAACGAGGGTCAGTACTTCGAAAAGTACTGGTGAAGGCTAGCTGCTCAACTTTACCAAGCTCTTTAGATGAGTTTTAAATGAACATGCAACATTTATGTTCTTAGGTGGGTTTTTATTCTTGCCTAGATCAGATTTCATTTAGCAGGTATGCAAGAACAAAATAACATAACTTCACATGCCACCGTTCGGTGACTTTACCTGTACCGTCTGAACCACCTGTACAACTTACCATAGCCTTCCCTGTCACGAAGACATAGTTAGTCTGCACAGTTTAAATATACACAACATCTTTCTTTGTTGTTCTACCAGCCATCATGGGTTTAGTCTGGGCTGGCGGCGACGCTTGCAGCGCGGGTAGCTAGCCCCGCTACAATTTCCCGCTCCCAGGACTAAGAAAGTAGATTCCGCCCGGGTCGAAACGGCCCGGTGCCCCGGTAACCGCTCGCAGGAACCTGGATCCCTTGTGCACAAGAATTTCCATGACCATTTCTATGAACTCTACATCATAGATTTACTTACTAGCCATTTAAAGAACATCACGTATGAAACTGCTTTACTGTACTATCACAATCAACCAACAGTTATATGAAATAACATACAGCAGTTTATAGAAGAACACTTTGAACTTATTGAAGAGCACTTTGAACTATCAATAAATACCAACCCATTAAACATCCAACGACCATGCATGCATCAATGAATTTATGCAAGGTTTTATATGACAAGCAATGGGTGTTCCAAGCCTACTTCTTATCTTGTCTTATTATCCAACTTATTACTTAAGTGGTGTCGTTTGATTGAATGCACAACTGAGTCAATTTTATTATGAACGGAGCCCTTGGAAAGAAGGTGCTTATCGAAATAGAGCCACTCACACGTTGGTTGTATAGGAAGAAGGAGTAGAGATCCTTAAGACTCCGCTCGCGCGTCATCTACACGATCACCTGCACGCACCAACGGATGATCAATACCTCCTGCTTCGGTCTCCAAGGCTCGATACGAAATGCGAAATCCTAAGAACGAAAGCAATGAAATCCATTGAAACCGTTCAAGAAAACGCAAGTCCTAAAACCAACAAGTACGCAACCAAGCGGCAATCGAAAACGGGCAAGGAAAACCAACACAACGGAAAGGCCTCTCTCTACTCTGCCGCCGAGTCATTCCTTGAGGCACGATCCATTGATTATGGGACCTGATTCCGAAGAAACCAATCCATAACGAGGAAAGGATCTTGATTCAATCTGTCCCGATCGAACGGTCGTAAGTATTTCTTGGCCGCGCTCTCCGAGCAGGGGGAACGGGATGAACGGGGCGTTACAAACGGCATGCTTGAAATCATTTTTCGTCCAACAAGTACCACGTTTTTTGCCTAGTCTTGTGAGCACTAAACGACTACCAACAGCATACCACTAATAATGTCGTCGGTATACCGTTATGTTTAATTTGCCTACATTTAAAAATGTAACGGCTATAAATATAGTCGTTACTTTGAAAAAAGGCATACTGGCATTATGTTGTTTTGCACATTAATGACTATTTTTCTAGGGTTATATAAAAAAAATTCTCTTTTCTAACCAATTTCTTTGAGCCTAAATTTCAAACTTCCTATTCCAAACCTCTCCACTATCAAGAGTAAACAATTGCCATTTCATATTTATGATAGGGTAAATTTGAGTTATATTTGAGATCTTCGCTTGTTGTAAGAAGATCACATATTCTTTTTGAAAAAGGTTAAAGTACTTAAGCCTTCGAATCAAAGCTTGTGTTAAAGTCGACGAGCAATTCGGATCAAAATCCGCGTGTATGAAGTCGGTGAGCCCTTCGGATCGAATGCTGAATGTATGAAGTTGGCAAGGCATTCGGATCAAATCTTGCAAGTGTAAATATTTTCGTAATAGTGGATGAAAGCCAAAGAGAGTTCAGGAATGGAGTACCTCATGAAGGATATCATAATACTTCGGGTGTTTGTGTTCTTGTCTTACTTCTAGCACTTTCTTTAACTTGCATATTAGTATCTTTTAATTGCATTTAATTTTTGTTAAACCCTATTTTGGAGTAAGTAGTTTTTGGGAAGTAGAGGACCACTTTCCTTATTTTGTTCCAAAGAAAAGTGGAGGATGAATTTATGTAATAATTACTAACGTGAGATGGATTTTACTTTTTCGCTTATATTTTCTTTAATCATACTTAGTACAATCACTTAACAAATTAAAATACCATTATTTAATTAATGTTAATAACTTAAAATACTTAATTAATATTCAGTATTAATAAAACTTAATTATTATAAAGTAAGTAATATAATTATTAATGCTTGTAAATTAAAGTACAGAGTTTGAACAAATTGGTACAATTAATTGAAATAATTAATATAAAAATTTAGTAATAATTTTTTTTGTTAATCTGTTACTCGTAAACTATATTTCAGGTATTTAATTAATCAAGTAGGTAAAATGCTAGCTTCATATAATCATGATAACCAATTTAATAAATAAATAATTAAAAAGAGTACTTATTATTATCATCATTTAATAACAATAATATAGGAGCTATTGAAATATTATTATTATTATTTTTAAAATTTGAATAACTTATCTAAAAATAAGTTAAATATAAGGAACTTATATACAAAAACTAAAATATTATAAAAGCTACCCGGACCATACGACGTATCGACGTATTTTGTGTTCAATATGCCAGAAGGTCTAGTATATTTTTTAAAAAAAAACAAAAAAAAATTAAGATATACGTTAATCCATCTAACATATTACCCCTTGGTAGCAAAAATAATCTAACTTTATAGTCCTACAACTAATTTTACTAAAAATAGATCCGCAGCAATTTATTTGAAATATAATTATGACTATTTGATATTATTCTTCTTTTAGATTAGATATATTATTACTCATGTTAGATTAAAAGTTAAATTTTTTTTAAAGTATGATTAAAAATATTTTAACGACACTTTTAAAATTTATTAACGATATTTTTAAAATTTTAACGACACTTTTAGAAAATATTTTTACTTTCTAATCTAACAGGATAATATCATATAGCGCATATAAATTATTTTTGGTACCGCATGGATTCATGTATGGTTACTTTAGGCATGCATGATGCAAGGGAGACACGAACTTGGCGGATCCGGTCACCGCCTGTGCGCTCACGCTCCACTTCTGACATGTACAGTAAGCGTGATGTTGTGATACTGGTACTCGAAGCATGTGACGTGAACTAGCGTGTCCACATATGAAAAAATATATAACACATTTGCAAATAACCCCACAGAAAGAATTTATTTGCTTCCATTGTTTTAGAACATTCAATTCAAATTTTAAATGTTTTCTTACTGCTTGGACTAGCTTTTCCAGTCCACAGCAATAATTATACATTTCTTTTTGCAATTTTTTTTTTGTCTTTGGACCCAACAGGTAAAGGACCTCAAATCTAACTTTGGACAAATTCAGTTTGGTCCTAAAAGCGGATATCATTAAAACCGAACCGAACAAGAGATTCGGTATGGTCCTAAAATCGGATATCACTAAAACTGAACCTAATAACATATTCGGTTTGGTTCTAAAAGTGGATATAATACGAAATTGAACCAAATAAGATATTTGATTCGGTTAAAAAAAAGTTAAAAAAAAGTTTGATTCGGTTTTAGTTTTAAAAATATTAAAAAAATTATTCGCTTTTGATTTTAGATTTTGTTATCGATCCAAAACCGAATATGATTAATGCAATAATGTAAATACCCTCATTCTGTGCATATATTTATAATTAAAAATGTGTATATTTTGAAAACAATAATTCTATGTATATATTTTGAAGTCCAACCTTGGACACAATTTTGAAATACAATAAACATGTATATAAAATTATAATTTTTAGTATAATTTATTCGCGATCTCAACTTTGGACACAATCCATTAAACAATAACAATAGTCCAACCGTCAAACCGAATAAATCGATAGCTTCTTCGAATTGGTTTTGGTTAATTTTGATTCGGTTTTGGTTTTGAATTTTTTAGAATTTCGGTTTATTTGATTTTGACTATTTCAATTCGGTTGAAATCGAATAAAATGAATGCTCGCCACTAATAGTATATGTCTACATAAACCATATTCGATTGAGGAACCAAAATAAAAATAAAATAAAATATATTAACTATAAGATTTACCTATATAAATTGTGATGGTGAATAGCTTATGTTTTTTCTTTAGAGGACATGGATTCGGCTTAGAACCCTATTTCAAACTTGTATAATTAGGATTGGAATCCAAAGCCTAAAAATGTAGAAGTTACTGATTTGGATATGTATTTATACTAATATATAATAATAAAAAGTTCAGCTTCACTGTGAAACTTTTTCTCTCTCCTAAATATATTCTTATTTATGTTTACTAATTAAAATTATTTATTAAAGTTAACAGAGACATCTAGATAATTACAAAATCTATTTTTGTCTTCCTAAATAGTCTTGCATACGTATATAAAATAGTATATATATAATAATATGATAATACTAATATCTATACTACTATATATAATAATATGATAATACAAATATCTATAAAATTGTTGAGTAACTAAAATAGTTCATTTATACTACTATATAATGGGAAAGGTTCAACTTCAACGAGGAATTTTTTTCTTTATTCAACTATACACTTGCATACGTTTACTAATTAAAATTGATCATTTATGCTACTATATAACGAAAAAAAAGTTCAGCTTCACTGTGAAACCTTTTTTTTTTCAAATATATCATTGCACATGTTTACTAATTAAAATTGTTCATTAAACTTAATAGGGATAGTTAGGTAATTACGGGTGTTGTCTTTTGAGCTTCCCAAATTATCTATAATACTAATTAACGGAAAGCTTCAGCTAATTCACCATAGATTTTATTTTCAAATAGACGATTGCATATGTTTACTAATTAAATTTGTTCATTAAAGTTAATAGGGACAGCTAGGTAATTACATGAGCTGTCATTTGATCTTCCTAAATTATATATACAATAATATAATAATACTAATATAATAATAATTTTAAATAATTAAAATAGTTGTCATTTAGTCTTTCTAATTGTCTTAATAAATATTAGAATAATAACATATTTTAGTCTTCCTACTAATAATATAAAATAATATATACAATAATTTTTGCTCTTTCTAATTATTTGTTATTTTTAAGTAAAACGAAATACGCATAAATAATGGAATACACATAAAGCATGTACATATATACTAGTACTTTCTTTTTTACAATCATAGCGAAATTTCTATCGATTTGGATTTATCTTATGAACAAGTTTGTTCACCTAGTTTCTATGAGCCACATTAAGGATATGAGCTGATTTAATTGAAAAATAATTATTCTTTAGAGGACTCATGAGAAGGCAATTATGTAGACTAATTTTAATTAGAGTACACCTTCAAATTATATAGGCTGATTTTAATTAGAGTACACCTTCAACTTCCACACGTTTCTAATTTATTATCATGAAGCATTTTTATTAGATTTTTCTTTCTCAAGGGTACAAGAGAAAATGAACACCCTGTATTTAACCAGCATGAGAATCATATATATGAGAGTCCAATAAACTTGTCCTTAAATCTTTTTATTTCATATGTATATCTGAATTAACAATTAGTCAAATAATCTGGACAACGATGCTCATAAGAAACCAAGTCATGATGTTTAGATTGTTTAGCGTAGAACGTATGCTCTGCAATCCATCTATTCTTACTCAGATGTGTATAACCCTAATATAGACCACATGTATCAACCCTCTAATGAAAATAGTACAAGATAAAACTAGTATTTTTATAATCGGACCGGTTGGGCCCATTCAACCGGTTGACTCGTGAACCAGATAGTTTTTTCAGGCCGGATCAGTATTCACCTACTGTTTTTTTTTTCAAAGACTGGTTGTAAATGAATATTTTTTGTAAAAATCAGTATCCAAAAGGAATTAAACTTGGTCCACTTAGGTCAATCCAGTGATTGAACCATTGGTCGAACATGTTTGACCAAACCAGTGTGTCACTTTCCGTTCCCGATATACGTATTTGGAACGTATTCTTGCTTGCTGACATGGTTGTCAGGTTGGTTGGAGGCCAGACTATTTTCTGGTTGAGTTGGTTCTTGGTTTATTTTGAGATCAGGGCTTGGTCATGACTTGAACCATTGGTTAAGTGAACCCAAACTCTTCCTATATATACCAAAACACACACTCTCTCTTCTCATTATTTTCTTTCCATTCTCTCTCTTAGGTTTTCTCCCATCCTCCATAGGCAAGTACACATTGCATAAAAATAGAAAAAAAATTCAATTTTATGAGTCCATTATGTTTGCTATATGATTCTCCATATGTTTAGAACTTGATATTTTTGAATTTTGTGGATGGATTAGTGTAGATCTATATTTTTTAAGTTTAGAACTTTTTATGTGTTCTTGAGTTTTAATCTCTAAAAACTTGTTGTTTTTGAAAATTTATTGTTCTATGTTGATGAGCATTTGATTTTTAGTAGTTTAAAATTTTACTTTGTTGGATTTGAACTTTGTTTGAGATTTTCATGGAAGGAACAAAACTTGGGTTTTCGAAACTTTCATGATCGAAATATGCTGTTCTTGTACGAAGGAGCTCCATGCGGCACGCTTAGCATGCGGCCTGGACTTCTCGCTCCAAAGTCAGCATGCGACCATCTTGTTGTACGCATGACTAAAATCTGCTCATGCACCCTTGGCCAAATGCATGAATAAAACTTGAACAAATAAAATTTTACTAAGTCCAAAATATTTCATGCGGCCAAGTGTGTATGAGGCCAAGAGGAGCATGCATCCTCGAGCTATATGTTTCCTATTTCTTAAAATGCATGACTCAGCACCGCCTTGGCTCATCTTGTCATGACCCACACCCGGTGTAAGGGCACGAGAACGTGGGTACGTGCAGCCTACGCCACAGCATCGGCGGTAGAACGATGTCTAGGTTAGCTACCAATCATACTAATACAACTAGTTTTATCATGTACTCAATCACAATAATCTAAAGGAAGAATGAACAAGAAAGATAACTCAAATAATTATTCTAAAAGAAGAAAAACTAGACAAGATATGGAAAAAGAACACTAAACTAGATCTCTACAAATGTCACCTCAAGTCCACTGGGTAATAACAGTCCAGTCTAAGGTATCATTCTGAGTTCCCGGAATGGAGAGCACAACCATCACTGAAAAATATTATCTAATCAGAAAATGAGCGAAGTACACCTCTAACAGCAATTTCAATAAATGATAAAGACTATGTAACAGTAAATAGAGAGCATATACCAGATGAATAGAGCATGGCAGGAATATACTAAAATAAGAAAATATGAAAAATATATACAAGAGATACGAACATCATATAAGAAATATATCTAAGTGAGTGAGTACTAGTGACAACATATGATCAGCTTGGGTACTGCTCAAGAACCACGGACATGGTTAATCATATATGCTGTGTATGAGTAATACTATACAAGAAAACAAGAACTGTGGGGTATGATCACATGTCTACAGTAAATACTCTCCGCTCCCGACTGGTATAATGGATCCAACTATGGCACGCTATGACACATGATTCCACAAGATGGGCGATAATCTTCTCATGAATCAGTATCCATACGTGTACAAGAACAACGGGCTCGCACAAAAAATACGCCAGGAACTACCAGGAATAACATCTCATGACGGGATCCAAAAATACCAATCCATGTAACCAAGTGTCAGAAAATCAGGGATATCTACACTAAATACAAGAAACATATAGGATATCATAAACGAAAAACTGTCAGAGAGTACTAGCCTAAAATCCGGTAAAACAATATCAAAGATGTCCGAAACGGTGCCTCAGAGACCTAAATATGGAATATCACATCAACATGTTATTTTGAAATGATAAATAAGTTAAACTAGTTAAGTTCTAGGTCTTAAAGTCATCTCTAAGTTAAACTAAGCCAAAAATAGTTAAACTAAGTCAACTGTAGGTCAAACTAGTCAAACTTGGTCAAACTAATCATTTCTATGTTGTATGAGTCCATCTCTAGGATATTGGGTCCATACACTATGTATCCAGGCTAGGCTAGCTATATTAGGATACAAGAGTATCAACACTATTCCGTATTATAAGATACGTAAAATATTATATATAAAATACTATATAATATATACAAGTATGATATATACTAGTATCTCAAGGCTAAACTAACACTAGATGGATACGTTGGCTTTGAGCCAACTTTGTATCACACTACCTAACACCATCTTGATACCACACTAATTCTCATACCAATTATCTAGTATTCTAATATCTAGGTAACTTAGCTCAATAACTTAACTCCAACACTTACCCCAAAACCCTGCTCTAATAACTTGATACTAAACAAAATACTAAACCTTAACCATACCCCACACACACTCTCAACACCATTCACTGATATCTTACCTACACTACACATCTCGAATTACCTAACCCTTGTTCTATACTTGTAATAATCGCACTGACACTAGCACTCACCAAACAACACGTACTGCTACACTCCACTATGTACTTGTTCATACTGCACACATTTACCCACTCTATTTCCTTTCACTGATACCCATACTAAGCCCATGTGATACTTGATATGAACTCCAACTCTACACATGCTAGGTTCACTCAATAGGAACCTTCAGTTAACTGGTTAAATATCTTATTGTCATTTACCTTGATACACCACAACCCTTGATATACATATGTCATTTACCACTAGTCACAGGTTAAACTTGAGCTCAAACAACATGAAACAACTGCTGATGCTACTGCCTAACTTTCCTGCATAGGGCATTGTCTGCTCGAGTTGCCACTTCCAAGTGCAGTGCACTGTTGAACTTCTACTCAAGCAGGTATGTTGCTTTGCACCAGTAAAGAAACTCCCTCTACTCTCAAGTACACACCACACTAATACAGATTTATCCCATAATACACCTACACAGGTAATTCCAACTCACAAGTGCTTCTCCCACTGATTACATTATAATGCAGTTCACTCCCCACACAACAATCTGCCATGTCCTTCTTGCTGCTGCTGCTGTTGTATCTCTGCTTGACTTCGAGTTTGGACAGACCTGTGCCTACCCCCCTCCCTACTCCAATCCTCAGTCACCAACGACTGATACCTCCCAAGCAACACTACTACACCTAATGCCAATAACCCAAACTCTAAGTTCACTAACACCACACCTGAACACAATAGTCCAAAGTTAATACCCAACTCATGATACCTCACCTTTAGATCTTTAAGATATCCATCACACAACCTTAACTCCTTCAAGATATTACACCCTCACACACTAAAGAACACACACTACCCTACCAATACACCCATATATATATATATATATATATATATATATATATATAAATGGACAAATACACACACACAGACACTGTGCTCACACTTGGCTCAGACCCGAGCCTAAGGTCTGTACAGACTTTCCCTTCATCGCCACTCGAGCTTTCAAGCTCCTCACCTCACATGTCCACTACCACAAAAAGGGTACACACACTCACTGTCATAGTGTACTCACTAATATGCCTATACCTGATCCCCTCTACACATATAGCATCATACACACACACACTTAAGAACTTAATACAGGCATCCCCTAACACTTCTGATACTCTCAACCCACACAATATATATATATATATATATATATATATATATATATATATATATATATATATATATATATATATATATATATATCAATTTGTATCTATAAGTATATTAGGATAAATATAATGCACTCACCATGGCAATATAGCAAACACTAGTGGTGCATCCCTAAAATATCATACTAGTCTATGATACTCTTGTGATACACCCTTGATACTCTATCCAAACATCACCAAACTCTCTAAAAGGGTCATGAACAAGTCAATTATCATAATAAAGACTAATTAGAGTGATAGCTACCCATCCTAGCGCTTGTGGCAAAATATGACATGTATAGCCCCCGTGTCAAAAAAATATCTAAAATTAACATGTATTACCAAATTGCCATGATACGGCATATATGTATCCAATTATAGACACGACACTAGTCTCACACAATTAAACACATGTCAACTTGGTCTACTAGACCCATTGATAAATACATGGTGCACCAATCTCAGATTTCCCCCAATTTGGGCACAAAACACACAATAACTTCCAAAATAGGGATCCCTAGTAGTCAATTCTTCTTCCTATAGGTAGTTTTAGTACATGGAATAGTTTTTAATGATTAAACTACATATTTAGAGTCTAATTAGAAGGGGTAAACTTAATTGTACCTATTGGAAGATAGATTCTCAATGATAGTCTCCAATAAACACAAAGAAGCCTCAACTGTTACAATTTTCTCCAAATTATAGATCCTTGCCTCCTTCTTGCTTCTAGAGTCTCCAATGGTGAAGTAGAGATGAATTAGGAAGTAATTTGGTAGGTATTTGGTGTATGTATAAAGGAAATTTGGGAAGAAAAATCTCTAGATCTAAATTTTGGATGAAGAAAAGAGAGGAGTAATAAACTTCTCTCCCTTAAAAGTGGCCGGCCCCTCCTTGGCCTCTGTCACTCCTCGTTCCTGATATACGTGTTTGGAACATATTAGTTTTCTTGCTTATATTATTTATTTCTTGCATGTTAATTAGGTTGCATGTCATGGAGACTAGACCCATCTCTTTTAGACGTATGACTGACTAATACACATGTGTTCCGAAGGGACTCATTGTGTTTATTCCCTGAACGAATAAGAAATTCGCTAAGTCCAAGAGACACCTATATGGCAGGACAGACTATGCGCCAATACAGGCTATGCGGCCGAGTCTCTTTTGGATGCATAACTCTGTTTTATCCTTACACGAAATTCTATGATTTTATCCTTTCCTCTGACACACTTTATGGCTTGTCACATCAGTCACCTTTCTGACATACATTTATTATCTATTATTTCTGCACTTTAACTGAAGAGTGAACTTTAACTTACTATATGCGGCAATGTCTCATATGCGGCAACTAATTCTATGCGACAACTGATCCTATGCGACCTAAACCTATGCCGCAACTGATTCTATGCGGCAGATGATCCCTATACGGTGTACCTATGTGCTAAGTGACATGTGTTCCTACGTGCTAAGTGTTTAGAACATATTAGTTTTCCTGATCCTATGCGGACTAAACTCCTTGTCGCATACCAGTATACGTTCATCTTTTTTGGACGTATGACTAACTAATACACATGTGTTCCGAAGGGACTCCTTATGTTTATTCGCTAAACAAATAAGAAATTCGTTAAGTCCAAGAGTCACCTATGCGGCAGGACAGACTATGCGACAAGATAGGCTATGCGGCCGAGTCTCTTTTTGACGCATAACTCTGTTTTGCCCTTGTACGAAACTCTATAATTTTGTCATTTCCTCTAACACACTTTATGGCTTATCACATCAGTCATTTTTTGTCACGCCCCAGTCCCAAAATACGTAGGACTAGGAACACGTAAGCATGCCAGCCGTATGGATATGACAACTCCAATATATGGAAACCAAAATCCACACGTACACTGTAATATGAATATCAATCCACAAGTGGTATAAACATATGTCACAAGTCACAGGGTATAATCTAAATCTCATCCACAGAAAATCAACATAAATGAATAACCAGCATCTATATAACTAGATCTCAACATAAGTATCTAAGGATGATAGTTGGATGGAAATAAATCTACTACCAACTCGAATGTAAGAGCAAATACAAAATAAGTACAACACAACAACACCATATAAGAATACCAGCTAGCAATCACGGTCTCGAAGAGAGGACATCCACGAAACATATATAACCATCCAAATCTGTGCTCCTGCAAATATTCAAGAACAGATACACCTGGCAGAGGACCAGATCCTCAGAGGGACGTAACACGATACAGAAAAGCGAGCCAACTTGAATACAGTAAACATGCATATTATTTGAAAATAAATAAGTACGCTGTACAAGACATCTATATGAATGCAAATGAGGACAACTTTTTGACGTATGGACAAGGGTAGGCTACTCGATCTAATCCTCACAACCTCACGCTCGTCAGTGGACATCATCAGCCGATATACCGCGGGGTAGCGACCCTCGGACTCCATCAATCGACATCCCGCGGGGGTAGAGACCATCGGACACGACTACCATAGTGTGTGCTAGTTACTACGGTTCACCAGAGTGGTTAAAAGCCCATACGCCTAATAATTGTCCTCTATGATACTAAGTGTCAAGTGTGTGTCAACATATCTAATATATAGTAATGACTGAAAGGAACTACACATGTAATAAATAAACAAAAATGCAATAAATATACAAAAATACACTAAGCATGCAAAATACTGTAAGCAATTTGGCAAGGTATCTTGCCTGGTCTGAAAAGGATGAAGTTCCAACTCAAGGCGTCGTCCGATCTACCCGTCACATAAATTAAACAAGTTAGGTTACAAAAGTGGGTAAATTGGTTCCTCTATTTAATCTATTTTAATTCTAAATAAAATAACCCAAAATAGTATTTTTAATCTTATTATAATCTAATTTTATTGTTAAACCCTAATTTTGTCCAAAGAACTGAATTTTATCAACTCGAGACTCATGACACGCAAATCGAGGCGATCTGTTGACCGAAAAGTCAACCGACACAAACTCAACTTTCATGCATGATTTCCTGTAGATTTCAGCGTTAAAAATATGCTGGAATTTACGACTCGTCCGAATTCAAATTCGTTTGGGAATTATGGCACATACAAATTTTGTATTGTGCACCGATGGTTAAATTCTAACCTAGAAGTTCTACAGAATTAACAGTATGTAAATACTTCGAATTAAATTCTGGAAAAAATATATGTCGATGATCTCGACATTAGCTTTCTGAAACTTTAAACGGTTCATGATTCTGATTTCGGGTTCTCCCGGAATTGTAAAAACATCGAAACACGTCTATTTTCGGACATACTGTGCTCTACGAATTTTTCAGAATGTAATACTAATAATTTCGAAATTTTTTTTATATAATCAGAAAGCTAACCTCAATATCTTTCTAACGCAAGAAACTAGGCCTCGTTTGGAGTCCGGAGCTATGCGCAATGGCTTCTGGAAGATGAAGGAACCCTAGATGGCAATTCTCCAAAATCTCTCTCTCTAAATAATGGGATAATTAGGGTTATCATATTATATATATAGAGAGAGATGTACCTGCGGCTGAATGGATATCTATAGGTTGACATGTGTCAGAATATGATTGGATGGTTTTATTTATATTATTTATTTTTGATTTGCCTTTATCAAAATATTATTTAAGTCATTTTAAATCTAAATAACTCCAAATAAATATTAAAAATAATCATAAAAATTTGGAAAAATTACAGAAAATATATTTTGAATCCAGAAACCCTATAAAAATACTTAGGATAATTTTATATTCATAGGTTTTCTACTATAATTATGAGAAGCTCTAAAATTAGTTTTACCCATATAACTAAAAATAAATACTAAAATTATTCCAAAAATTCTGAAATAATTCCAGAAAATATATAATAATATTATAAACCTTAGAAAATAATGTGGGTCCATTCGATATTCCTGGGATTGCACAATAAATTCTAAAAGTTCTAAAAATTAGTTATTAGCCTAATTACTCCCAATAAATACTAAAAATACTCAGAAAATTTCCAAACAATTCTAGAAAATATATGTGACTATTTAGAACCTAAAATAAAATTTTAGGATATTTTTAGTTAAGTTTGAACATAAAATAAATTCTTCAAAGTCCTAGAAAATTAGTGTTACTAGTTTTTAATTAACTAAAAATTATGGAAAAATCCCAATAATCTAAAATAGCCTAAAAATAATTCTAAATAAATATTTATATAAGTAAATATACTAAAAAAAATTTATTTTCTAATTAACTAAGAGAATACTCTAAATAAATTCAACATCTATAATAAATATAATAATATAAAATATACACAAAATACCTATTTTGGGTGAGGGAGTTTACATTTTTCTAACACGCATTTATTATCTGTCGTTTCTGCACTTTAACCGAAGAGTGAACTTTGACTTACTATATGCGACAATGTCTCATATACGACAATTGAATCTATACGGCAGCTGATCCTATGCGGCAACTGATTCTATGCGATAGCTGATCCCCATGCGGCCTTGATTCTTATGCGCACATGCTGCCCCTTGCACACATTTTATTGGACTGGTTTTGTTTGAATGTTCCTTTGGACTTTATGGTTTGTATGTGTGACTATGATGACCACAATAATATTAGACCCATCTATGCGTCATGACCCGACCATTTGTATCTGTGCTGATACACTTACTATGTGCTATGTGTTCCTACGTGCTAAGTGTTCCTACACTATTATATTACGTATTTATACGACGGTGTACCTATATACTATGTGACATGTGATATGACTCAATCTCCATCATGGACATAAGAGTTAGTCAATGACCAAGCGTCGGTACGATTTGTTGACTGTTGTATCACGCTGGGGTGAATCCAAATTAAACTACAAAGTGACAAAGTGAATTCGTATCTAGCGTGCCCGTACTATGGTACGTTATATTAGGGGAATATCGTGTGACCACACTATGTGATTCCAGTTAACAATAGGGTTAACTAGGCAACTAAATTTGTAGAGCATTGGGAGGGAATATAATTTCGAGATCGTGCTTAACTAGCCACCTTCAATCATTATATGGGGATTGAAGGCTGGCCCCCATGGATATTGTTTAAATTCTCATTAGTAGATGACAATATTCGACTATTATATTATACTATGTGTTATATACGCCCCTGCTAGAACATGGTTCGATCTGAAAATTCCTATTATATGCATAATACCTCTAGGATAACCCGGACTCCATCTAGTAAGACGTACAGTAATTGGTCGATTATGTAACTAAACTTATTTGTGTATTATATATGCTGTCAAATAGTCTAGGGACATGGTCTATCATGGTGCGATGGTCTAACCCTTGTCCTTGTCTGGTTGTAGGGTTAGATTATTGTGTCATGATAGGCTATGAACCGAGACTACGAGACAGAACTATATATATACATATATATATATATATATATATTATAACCTGGTTTTATTTGTTCATTCGTGCTTTCTTTGTGGTACTTGCTATTTGGGGTCTAACCCCACTATTTTGCATGGCCAGGTTTAGAGTCAGCACCCGAGGATCAAGCGTACGTCCCCCTGAACCATGGCGCGCACTAGACGGGTGGCCACTGAGGAAAACGAATGGCTCTCTTCTTCCCTGCTCGTTATTGCATACTTTACTTATTTTGGGCATTTAGCCACCGACACTTATTAGCCATAAATCTGGACATTTAGTTTCCCTACATAATTATAATTAATCAGACTACAGTTGATCATGGTCATGTACTTTTGATACTCTGCCAGTTTTTTTATTTTTGAACAACTTATTTTCATAATATCGTGGCAGGGCGTTTGGGATACCTTACTTCCTTGTCATACATGTTCTATGTTTACTGTTCTTGCTTGACTGATTGAGTCAATAGATGTGCTGTATGGCCCTAAGTGACTTATTTGTAGTATGCACCCCCTTGTCTAGTTACAGCCGTGACTGTCGTACGACATTCTAGACCTTGTACGGGAGAGCTGGCCATGTCCGTCTCTGTATTCTGGTACTGGGGCATGGCAGCCTCCAAGAAATGTATAATGTCTATTTTACCCCTATGGGCTTGTCATGAAGAAAAAGATTAAGGAAGAAAAGTTTTATTCCTAATGGTTTGACTAATCAAATCACTATCTTAATGAATTAGGCTAAAATATTGGGCTTAAGTCTAACTAAAATAATTGTTGGTCCAAGAGTCTAGTCTAGTCTAGTAAGGTCCACTAATACAAGTCCCAAATATAATGTAACATGCTAACAATATTTTAAATACTACAATAGATAATATATAACATGCACCACAACAAAATAATTAAGAAATACTATTTAATATAATAAATTTTGAAATACCAATATTTCAATATTACCAATAATAGAAAAAGACAAAAATATTCCTCTTCGAAAAAATGGTAGTGACAAGTCTACCCCCTTAGCAGAATTTTGTCCTCGAAATTAAAACCCTCACCGCTCTCTCCTGGTGCCAGTCATAACCTATTCATGCAAATTCTACTATGGTTAACCCCCAACAATCATAGTCTAAGACATTCCTATCTTATAACATACAATTCTACCATTCTACTGAAAGAGCAACCATACTTGGATATAGTCTCTAACTATCATGAATTTCAGTGTATGTCAAGGTTTCCCCATACCATAGCACAAATTACTAAGGCAACTTTAATCCACCAGATATCACACAGATCAACTAGATGAAAAGAAACATAACATCCTAACCCAACACCTGTAGCGTTGGTCCTTTTGACCTTCATTGTAAAAAGTCCTGCCCCGTTGGGGTGTCTCCCTCTGCTGGTGCGGGATAATCTGCTATGTCGCCGGTGGCCTAGTTTCTCTCACATTAAGCATTCACTAACCATCACCCAGTCAAGATATTTTAATATCGAGGGTTGCCAATTGCTGTGGTATACTATAGTTCTATGTCATGGACATACTTAACTTACTGGTACTACCTCTTTTATCTTTTTAGTTCTTGAAATCATCTAAATTTTTTAGTCATTCTCTTGAAAGGAACACTTGTATACGACCTCAATCATGTGCTCTATTGATACTCTCATATCCATCTTGAATATCCTCAATAGGATGCCTACTCATATCTTGATACCGTCTACACAAGGCACTGGCTCTTATATGGCACTTTAGACGACATCAGCATACCAAGTTACTCATGTCTCTCCTCTATACTATTATACTAGTTACTAAAATATTTACCTAAACTTCCATAACACTTGAGATACTCTGGCTCTTGCTACTAGAGTACTCCTTCTATCATGTTATTTGGTACGAACTCATACTCTAACACCTATTAATCACTCTAGGGTTCTCGTCTATACGTTAGTATCATAATACATACACAAACACCTTCTAGCCATTACGACACTATGATATCTCACTGGTATCCTTATACCCCTCGTACTATTCCATGATATATACGACTTCTATACTCAAAATTAACAACGTACTATACCTACTAAACTTACTTCTATATATATTGCCTCTCTCCTCTACTGCCTGGATCACTTGTACTCTTACTTCTAAATACTTTTTTATCCATATTAACTGATACACCAATCTAATATTATCATACAAGATACTTACTGTTACTAGCACATTACTCAACTAATCCCTGATATAGAAATACTAGCACTCTTGATATAGTAATACTAGCTTCCTAACTACACAACATATGCACTTAATGTTCTAGGATACTATCTTCTTAATACTCACAATAACTCATCACACACTACCACCACTCTTGACACTAGCTTACTCACTAGATCACCCTATCACACTTACAAACTCTATAACTATCCTTGACTCATACATTTAATATTCTCTATTACTGACTTATCCACTAGCACACTATTAGTACCTCTGATACTAAACCCCTACTCCTTGATACTCATAAAACTGGTACTTTACTTCACCACTCATGCTTTCCCCATAAATATTTACTTTTATACTCTCAAGTATTAGGTGATACAGTCATACTAGACACCTACAGGTACACTCATATCTTCCCTACTTTCACATGTAACACACGTCCTACTACCCAACACAATACATTCTATCACTATCACACTCACCTATATACTTATGGGTACCATTCTATATTGGTACACTCACTAATACCTCTCCTGAATACACATCTCTTACCCATAACAAAATCGAGTACCAATTGGAATATCATGCCCCTTGGATATCCAGACACAAATTTGGTGATACATAATTATTACATGGGTCACTCAACTATATGAATTTATATCTACCTAGAACATGCATGATGACACTGATACCAACTCATAGAATCACTACTGATACTCTCTACTCTCATACCATTGGTACCACTACTAACTATACCGATATCTACCATAGAACTATTGCTACAAGATACTGTACTATGAGTTATCTCTAGACTGATGCCTATAGCTCACATGCCCAACCAAGAACCACTCACAGACTCACAAGCTACACTTCAAATAATTAATACTAATACTCAAAGACATAAACCTAATTGCAAGTCACCAACTACTATAATATCCAATAAATCTCAGGAATTAATGAAATGAAGCTCTATAAGAAACTGGACTAAAGGAACTAAATGTATCTCTATTCCTTAGCTAAAGAAGGTGATAGAACAGAATCCTATAATAACGAGAGTGGAAAAGAATTAATGTGATACATTAAGAACCAATTTAAGATATAATATGATAATCATACGCGTCTGTCCGAAATCATGATACTCAGAATCCTCGTCGCGCCAGTAAGCATAGCTTCGGTAAACGATAGATTCCATAACTAAGGTATGCAACTCTATAATCATGTCATCTAGAATCCTTGCCACGCCAACCGGTATGGCTGTAAAAATCCTAAATTTTATAACTAAGATATGTAAATCAGAAGTCAGGTTCTTACATTTTTGTCATGCCAGCTAATATGGCTGCGATAAACTCTAGGCTCCATAACCAAAACAAACGTTTTACCTTTTTCACTGTCCTCTTCAATATATATCATCAGAAGATGCCATAATTTAGTCCATAAAATCCATCTCGATATGAAAATCAAAATTATCAATGAATTATCAAGAATCGAATTCAACAACAACATGTGAGAGTAAACAAAAATAAGAGAAAAAGATTTGAATTAAAATTTATAATAAGATTCTCAAGGGTCGTCCCAAGAATCTCTCAAGAAATCCTAAATTTGTGATTGAGTATTCTCATCCTAATATCCTATATCATATATCATATCGCAGGCTCGCAGCAGTATAATTAAATCGTTGCACTACTACGATATCCCGCAACTTGCGAAGCCTGACCTGTATGGGATACTACTAAAAATGTGTCATGACCCGCACCTGACGTAAGGGCACGAGAACGTAGGTACATCCAACCTACGCCGCAGCATCGACGGTAAAACACTGTCTAGGTTAACTACCAATCATACTAATACAACTAATTATATCATGTACTCAATCAAAATAATCTAAAAGAAGAATGAACATGAAAGATAACTCAAATAATTATTCTAAAAGAAGGAAAACTAGACAAGATATGGAGAAGGAACACTAAACTAGATCTCTACAAATTTTACCTCAAGTCCATTGGGTAATAGCAGTCCAGTCTAAGGCACCATTCTGAGATCCCGAAATGAAGAGCACAGCCATCACTAAAAAATATTATCCAATCAGGAAAGGTGTAAAGTACACCTCTAACATCAATTCCAATAAATGATAAAGACTATGTAACAGTAAATAGAGAGCATATACCAGATGAATAGAGCATGGCATAAATATACTGAAATAAAGAAATGCGTGAAATATATACAAGAGATAAGAATATTATATAAGAAATATATCTAAGTGGGTGAGTACTAGTGACAACATGTGATCGGCTTGGAAACTGCTCAAGAACCACGGGCCTGGTTAATCATACGTGCTGTGTATAAGTAACACTATACAAAGAAAACAAGAACTGTGCGGTATGATCATATGTCTACACTAAATAATCTCCGCCCCCGATGGGTATAATGGATTCAACTATGGCACGCTATGACGCAGGATTCCACAAGAAGGGCGCTAATCTTCTCATGAATCAGTATCCATACATGTACAAGAACAACGGACTCACACAAAAATTTGCTAGGAACTACCAGGAATAATATCTCATGACGAGATCCAGGAATACCAATCTGTGTAACCAAGTATCAGAAAATCAGGGATATCTACACTAAATACAAGAAACATAGAGGATATTATAAATAAAAAACTGTCAGAGAATATACTTGCATGGAATCCGGTGAAACATAATCAAAGATGTCCAGAATGGTGTCTCAGAGACCTAAATATGGAATATCACATCAACATGTTATTTTGAAATAATAAACTAGTTAAGTTCTAGGTCTTAAAGTCATCTCTAAGTTAAACTAAGCCAAAAATAGTCAAACTAGGTCAACTCTAGGTCAAACTAGTCAAACTTGGTCAAACTAGTCATGTCTAGGTTGTATGAGTCTGTCATGACCCGCACCTGGTGTAGGGATGCAAGTCGGGAACAACGCCCAGCCTACGCCGCAGCATCGACGGTAGAACGCTGTCTTGGTCAACTATAATATCTAAATATCTCACAATAATACAAAGTCTGCCAACGATAGCTCACGCAAAACTCAATCACAATCTAAAGCACGAGAAGATATGAAGGAAGTCTAACTATACACCAAAATATAATAATCAACAATAAAATCAATATCCAATCAAAAACTATAAGCCGGAAACAAATTCGGTACCAAAAATGCTAAAGAGACTAACTATGAAAACTAGTGATCCGGATAAACCTTCTGGCAATCACTCCAGAACTAGTGGATCCAAGTCTGCACCATAGTATGTCGGACACCAATCTCTCGGATCCTCTGAAAAATATTTTCCAGTCAGGAATGGAGCGAAGTACATCTCTAACAGCAGTTCTAATCAATGATATAAATTATGTAACAGTAAATAGATGTGAATATACAAGATGCATATACATGTACAAGAAATATACAATAAAGATAATACTGGAAATAAATACAAGAATGAACAATATGGCAATGAACAAGAATACTAATGACTAAGTGAGTGAGTACTAGCTTTAACATGTGATCGGCTTGGGAACTTGCACAAGAGTAAAATGCCTGGTTAATCATACATACGGTGTATGATCAACACTCACAAGGAACAAGACTTGCATAAGGAGGGTATGATCACATATCTACACTACATACTCCCCAACCCCGACTGGTATAGTGGATCCAATCATGGTATGCTATGGCATGGGAATCCCCAAGAAGATAGCGACTCTTCCCGAGAATCAGTGTCTGTACATGCACAAGATAATCAATGAAATAACTCTTGCACAAGATACACCATATACAAGGAATAACATCGCATGACGAGATCCGGATATACCAATCCGTGTAACTATCGTGTCAAGAAACATGGATATCTACACTAGATACAATGAACATAGAGGATATCATAAATAAGAAATTATCAGAGAATGTACTCGCCTGTGGTCTAGAGCAATGAATGTCAAACTGTGTCCGTACTGGTGTCACACAGACCTATATATGGAATATTGCATTAATACAAGGTTCTGGAAGGAAAATAAGTTATACTAGTCAACTTATAGGTCAACAAGTCAATTCTAAGTCAAAAGTCAAACTAGGTCAACTCTAAGTCAACTATGGTCAACTATAGTCAAACTATGGTCAACTACCTATTTCTAGGTTGCATAAGGCTAACTCAAGGATATTGGGTTCATACACTATGAATCTAGGTCAACAAGCTACAACTTAGGATACTAAGATACCGTATCTCTGGATATGCAAAAAAAAAGGTAAATATCACATATATATAATAAAGTAATATTAAATATATAAATCATAATTATAAATGCTAAATGATTATCTTGGTTTTGAACCAACTTGGTATCACAACACTTAACCTCGATCTTGATACCCAAACCCAATACCTTGGGTATCCTTAATACCTTGGCATTTAACTTGGTATCTCAAGGTAATGTCACTCTAGTATATATATATATATTAACTATCCAACTATAACTATAAACTATCATGTATTTAGTATTTATACAATACTATATACCTTATTTTAGTCACCTTAATACTAACCCATAATTAGTTTATAACTATCCTATTACTATGCCAATACCTACTACTCATACCTTGGTATCTCTTGATACTTACCTTGGTATCTCAAGGTAATTGCCAAAATCTTCATATATATACTAACTAT